>ML263646.1:84865-130161 GCA_005239495.1 Nicotiana undulata
ATATATATATATATATATATATGCACTCTCATTGACACAGACACACAAACTGACATTAGTTCAAAACTCTCTCTCACACACAAAAGGCTCTTCTCCTCTATCTCTTTCTCTCTCTCTCTCTCTCTTGCTACTTGCTACTGCTATCAAATTAACCGGCTGCAAGCCAAGGCTAATTATTGTACTTTCCTGTTCTTCACTTTGTGATTACTCTCCTTACTGGTATGTTTTGATTTTTAGATTCAAGTCTTCAAACCAATGCGTTTCCTACTGCTTCAGTTTATCATATTCCTAATTTGTTTCTATCTATGATTTTTTTGGTTCAACATGTAGTTGACCTGTTTACATTATTGCTTCATCTAGCATGTTAGTTATGCCCTACCCCTCTTAGGATCATCATGCTTATGAATAAGTTACTCCCTTTGTGGTATGTTTCAAACTTACTATGTTTTGTCTATTCATGTTTGAGTGGTTAACTGGTTGATTCCTCTAGTTTCTAGTGCAAACCTGTTTAAGTAAGCAATTTGTTATTCAAAATTGTTCTGATTATATGCTCAATTCTATTTAATACCACTATGTCTTCTGTTGTTTGTTCTGAAATTCATAATCATATACTATGTTACACCCTTAGTTATCCCCAACCCCACTAGCTCCCTAAGCACTTTTGACTCTATGCAACCAATAGCAATTCTGAAACCTATGACCTATTGACTTGAAACTTCTATATTGCTGTCTGTTATGTGATTACCATACATGTTCTACTTGTCCCTAATCCCCAATGACCCCTTTGTGAAGGATTGAGTAGTGTTGAACCTGTTTGGCTCTGTGTTTGATCTGTTGTTTGCTTGGTTACACGACTTTTGTCAAAAACTGTGTTTTTACTGAACAACTCTCCTATTTTATAAAATTGTTTCAACTAAGTCTCTTTCAAACACTGTTTTCCTATCAAACCTTCTCAAAACTATGTCAACCACTCTCACTCTATTCTTAGGTCCTTAAGTTCTTCCCCTCCAGTGTGTGACTGCTTTGGGATTCCTATGATATCCCTCTAAACTATGACACACTGGGGTTGGCTCTTCCACACTGCACTTACTCAGTTCATGTTATAAAATCTGGGTGTGAGCACTGCCCGGGATCCCTTGAGGTCCTTAGGAAACTTTGACACACCCGGACATGAGAAAGGCTATGAAAGACTTGGGCATTTGAGGCTATGAGAATCTGGGCCTACTTCAGGCTCCCTATAGTGTAACTTCTTCTTTTCTTTTATCTACTTATGTAGTTTATTCAGCTGGTCTATAATAATTATTTGTAAATGAATATTGGTGATGGCTAGTGAAATAGGGAGGGTAGCTATATATCTCTACCAATATCATTGGGGTAGAAAGCATGTTATAGGTTTTACATTATTTATACTTGCATTAGAATCCCTGCTTTATGACCAATACATTCAAATCATGTCAAGCATTAGATATCATGTTCTTATGTTTCATGTGTGCTGCTTCAGCATCTCATTTGATACTAATATATGTTTATGATCATCACATAGAAATCCTGCTCTTAGGTTAACAAACAACATTAACATAAGAGTTGTTACTCATGTGCATTCAAAATCATGTCTTAACAATTCTTTAACTCTTTTGTGCATTTAGAGATCATGCTTTAGGAATTCTGTTAATTTAAAGATCATTGTCATAAGAACTGTCATTTCTGTGCGTTTAGAAATCATATATTAGGCACTCTGTTTGCATTTTCTTTAGCCATGCCTAATTAAACTACTCATTCATAAAAGAGGTATAAAACAACTTCATATTGATTACCCTGTTTAATAAAAACTGGTGATAATCCTTGTATTCTTAGACTTACAACACCTAGAACAAAATATTTTTAGGCAAAAACAACTCCTGAACTATTAATGATTCTGCAACTATGGTGCATGATCCCACGCCTAGGCAAGCCTTAGGTAATCAATCTTCGTAAAACTGGAGAACTATTTTCATTTGTGTTTACTGCTTAACGACTTACAGGTTTAAAAATCAGTAGGCAAACTGATTAGGACCCCACTGTCGAGTTTAAAACAAAGTTACATATTTATGTGCATTGACATCCACTTAGACACCCTGTTTAGGTATTTTCTCTAATAAAAACTGTTCTTGTTTGTGTTTGAGGCGTGCTGCTTATGTGCATTATCTGTGGAGGTAAACTTGGGCCTCTTAACTGCTTTTCCTGCACTTATTTGTTAAGTCGTACTTGTTCTTGCATGTCGCCTAGAATTTTATCCTTTTATAAAAAACATATGGGTCTGTTTAGAACTGCATATATCTAGAGATCCTAAAATTCCTCCAGTCACAAGGAAGGGACGGGTAACAGTACGCATAGAGACCGTTAAATAAAACTCACCTAATAACCGCTAAGGGGTGGGGTAAAGGGTAGATATGGATAAGATGACCAGTGCGCTATTGCCACATGTAGCCCCTTATTGAGGAGTGATTATCGGGCATTGCATTGATGTGATCCTATAGGATAAAAAACTTAGGACCCCCTTATCCCTTTAACTATGTGTGTTCAGACCATGAATCTTTTAACCTTTACCTATGTGTGTTAAGACCATAAACTCTTTTTTAACCTTATTACACCCACTATCTTAGACTACGAACCTTTTCAAACCACTATTTGTTCACTTGTTTATATGAATGCCTATTTGCTACTTTTTTAAAATTCACAAAGCTTGTTCGGTCGGGAACCACAGTTGTGGACTTTGAGGGGTGCCTAACACCTTCCCCTTGGAGTAATTTCAAGCCCTTACCCAATCTCTGATTATTCGAATTAGTGTTATTGTGACCCTTAGTAGGTGCCCTAACGCACCTAACGTTAGGTGGCGACTCATCAACCCCTTATATATCCCTTTTCCAAAAGAAAATGAGTTTTCCCAAATAATGTCGAAAACCCTGACCGATCCGAAAGGAGAGGAAAAAGGGGGCGCGACAGAAGGCCTGGCATGTCCAGATGTATTTGGGCCCGTTGAGGCTTCCTATAATCCATATACTTTGTAATTCATTCATTCGATTCTGGTCTGTAATATTTATTTGTAAATATAATTGTGCTAGTAATCCATTGGGAAAATGGGCTTATTTTTTATACTTGTATGAAATGAGTAGATAACATGCCTATAGGTTTTTCTGCTATTGTATGTTATATAACATGCTTATAGGTGTTTACTATTATTGTTAGAACATGGCTATAGGTTTTACTTTACTCAAAGAAACATTCTGCTATTGTGTGTTGAAAAATTTGCCTAGATGTTTATTATGTTTGCCCTTGCGTGTTAGATAACCTGCCTATAGGGATTTACTTTTGCTCAAATAGGTTCTGTGAATATGTTGTCTACTTTGCTTTGCATGATTAGACACTGTGCCTATAGGAAATAAAATAACTGAGTTACAACATATTCAAATCTGCCTCTTTAGAAATCATGCCTATAGGTTTTAATAGATTGTCACACTCAGTATGCATGTCTATAGGAGCTAATAGCAGGTAGAACCCATGTCTACATGGGTAATTATCATCTATGCTAAATACTAAAACTGGAACTTCATATAGTGTGTTGCTAAATGTCACTAGAGAGCATGCCTATAGGAACAACTAAGTAATTCTGGATATTTTTCGTTATGATCACTATCAACTGCTGAATAAGTCGCCTAGATAACATGACTATAGGTTAACCGTTTTTCAGTAAGCAACTATGCAGTCACTTAGGAATTGCTTTACATAACTGCTAGATTTATAAAAATTCAGAATCACATAGAGTACATATCTAAAGGACCTAATAACCTTAATGTCAAAACTGTCAATACGACGATCTGTTTGCGTGCATTTGATGCCTAATGTGTGGAGGCTAATCTGAGCCCTTATTTGTTTTTTATTAATGAAAAGTCCAACTTGTTTTTGTATGTCGCTTAGTTTTACCATTTTTGATCAACCTAAGTTGAGTCTAGAACCATCCAAAATCTAGGTCCCAATGCCTCTAGGACCATAGGTAAGGGACGGGTAGTGCATACATAGGATACGATTTAGAATTGGTTAGAGCGCTTTAGGTAAATAACTCAAAGATAGTAATTGGTAGCAAAAGATGAAAGTCTGTGTTCGCTGAATAATATGAGTAACACACCTGTCTTGAGGGAGTTACGAAGTATTATTTATGTTGCATGGGGTGATCCTTTAGGCTAAAAAACTTAGGACCCCCCATTCCTATTAATAATTCCCTCACTTCTCTATTAGACTAAATCATATGATTTAAGTTCGGTCGGGAACCAACCATTGTGGACCTCGATGAGTGCCTAACACCTTCTCCTGGAGGTAACTTGAACCCTTACCCGATCTTTGGTGACGCAACTAGTAATCCCGAGTCATTTGCAATAGGTTCCCTAACACACCTTAATCCATTAGGTGGCAACTCTCTTTTTATAACCAATTCCTTCCCTTTTAAAAGAGTTGTCAATGTCGAAACCCGATTTCGCGAGAAAAAGGGGGGGCGACAGCATAGCACACTAAAAACTGGAATAACTAAAGCTCGACAAAACAGTAGCAGACAAGCAGAAAGTGAAGCTCAGCTGAACTTCAAAAATTAGAAACCTTGACAGCGGCAAAAGCAGCAAAGAAAAAGGAAAGTGAATATCTGATTTTTTGAGATATGTAGTCATAAATCATATTCAACCAACAACTTGTCAATGAAGATTTTTTTTTAAGTTTTCTGAATTTTTTTTTTTTGAAATTAAAAGGATAGAATTTCAGAATTTATGGGAAAATCAGAATAAAGATGGGTCAAGAGGAATATCTCTGAAAAATACAAGAATTAGTGTGTATGAGTGAAGGTATGTTAGGTCTTATATAGGAAAAGGGTGAGGGAATAATTCTGAGGAATGCAGTCCCTAAAAATAAAGGGAAAAGGCTTCTTTTAAAACTGAATTGGACAGCTGTCCAACAGGTGTCCATTCAGATACTTCTTCATATTTTTTTCAGTCCCTTTATCTTCTAAATTTACCCCTTTTCACCCCCAAATTTGACCTACTTCCTTTGTTCTTTTGCATTTTAATCCCTACTGCTCTGTTCTAGAAACATCTCAACAACCTAACAAAATGATTCTCTTACAATTCCTATTTCCTTTAGCCCCCTCAAATCCTAGCTAATATCTTCTTTTGTTTACCAATTTTTTTTACCTCATTATTTAGTATATTCAATCAAAAATTACTGCTATTTGTTTTTACTTTAACTAAATGTGAATCCACTGAGTCAATCCTTGACTAAAGTATGCTAATTTAAACAAATCAATTCAAGCAAAAAATGACTCTAAACATTTAGATTAAATAAAACCGGACATTCACAAAGAATCAAGAGGACTGAAAACATTAAAAGGCAACGAACAAATAGAGGAATGAATTATACCTATTTGGGTTGAACTCGAACAAACACTGTCTCCGGTAAAGCAAACAGGCTCAGATTCAGCGTGAAAGAAAAATTGCTACGCTAGCATTGGCCGTCGATTCTCATACGAGCCAATGCTATATGTAGCAATGCTAATTACGAGCCGTATTTTTAAAGGAGACAAAATTTTTTGGAAGAAACTGGCGGGTGGTCTGAGTTTGATCAAATTCGGGCAATGAAGAGATGGAATAAAACCACCATCAATCTATATCTCTCACTGAGAGTGATTGATTGAGGTCTATTTCAACCTAAAATGGGCCGACCTTCATATGTAATCAACAAAGAATGAAACAAAGTTTTTCTAGGGTTCTTAGATCTAAAAATTGGGGAAATATGGGGTGTTTTGAAGGCATCTAAAAAGAGATATAAGTTTAAGGTAAGATGAGGGTGACAGAGTGAAAATTTGGCGAGGTTTGGAGTGGTGTTGCAGCCATGAGGCAATTTCTGGTGGCGGCGAAGCATATAATAAAAAGGGGAACTGTGAGGATGTCTCTGGGGTTCTGGGGGGAAGATTCTGACACTTAAATGGGAAGGGTAATTAGTTCCCAGCCATTGGATGGGATCATTTGGACGGTGGAGATTGGGCTAATTAAAACGGGATCGTTTTGGTTTAGTGGGGGGTGGAACGGTTGGAGGGGGTCTGGGTTGGGAAAACTTAAATTAAAAAGGGATTGGCCAACTGAGGCCAGCCCAATCTCAGAAATAAGTCCTACACAACCCTTTTCTTTCCCTCCTTTAGTTTGCAAAGTTGTCCACTTTGAACTCAAATAGCACTTAGAACTCAAATTGCACAACTAACCCTTTTACTACTTAATCTATTAATTAATTAATTAATTACCTTAACAATATGAACTAATAAAAGAAAATTAACCCAAAACTAAAATTTTAAAATGACTAAGGTATTTTTGTGATTTTTATCTATCAATGCAAGTAATTGACGTAACTAAATCCTAAATACAAATTAATAAATAAAATTTTAAAATGTTGTGCAGTGAAGATTTGAATATTTTTATTGTATTTTTCATAATTTTGAAATATTAAATATGCACAAAAATGCAGCTAAATGCAAACATACAATTAAAGAGGAAATCCTGAAATTCTATAAATTCAAAAAAAAAAACTAGAAAAATTTGTTTTTGTGAATTTTGTAGAAATATTTTTGCAGGGCAAAAATTACGTGTTCACAATGTTTTCTGTCATATATAGGTTCCTTGTAAGGCCCCCACACATCTACATGTATGAGCTAGAAAGTACAATCAGTTTTGCTATTACTAATGAAAAAATTAACTCTAGTCTGCTTTGCTAATGACATACTTCACAGTTATGTTGTATTGCTTCATCAACTTTATTTTTGAATTGTGGTATATGCTGCATTGCAATTATTTAGGGATGCCCTAGTCTGAGATGCCATAGTCTTGTATCTACAATTGCTTGTGGTACACCTCCAATAACTGATGAAATTTTTTTCCCAAGATTGTATAATCCATATCTTTCTCTACCAGTTCCCATCACTTCCCATTGTAAAGTTCTTGAAACACACAGAAATCAAGGAAGAAACACACAGAATAACGAAGTTCTTTAGTCAATTTGGATACTGACAATAGATTGTATTTGAAGTCGGAAACATGTAACACATTCCTCAATAATTGATTTCCTAGTATAGTTATTTCACCAATATATGCAACAGGACATTTATTTCCTGTAGATACTTGTACACTATTATTCCCACAATTAGGATTTGTTTCTTACATCATCTAAAACTTCTTGGTGTTGAGTTAGATGATGTGTTGCTAGGTTATCCAATCACATGTAAAAGAATTGCACAATAATGTGGTTAACCTACAAGGTTAGCATTAGGGATGGGCATTCGGTATTTCGGTTCGGTATTTAAGAATTTAGGTTCGGTATTTCGGTATTCGGTTTATTAATTGTATATACCAAATACCGTACCAAATTATTTCGGTACGGTTCGGTATTTATTATTTTGGTTCGGTACGATTTCGGTAAAGTATTCGGTTTATGAATTATTCAATTGTGTTATGTGTATACCAAACGAAAATTAAAATGATGCCAAATCCAAACGTAGTGCCACACTGCCGTGAGGGAAAACTTTCTCATATGTTGCTGAACCAGAAGTACATTAACTTTACATATCAAAAAACATAAAACATATAAATATACTTGTAAATAAATTTGAAGTAGAAGGACATATGGAAATGTACAAATTGATATACCAACATATTACAACGCATAATTGAGATTTTTACTAGCATGTATTCTTCTAGTTAGTGATATTTTTAAGTTATTGCTCAATCCTTTGAATTAACCGGAGAGATAGAGGCACAAGTATCTGATTTACAAATTCAATATGGAAACAATTTGATCTGTTCCATTTCATATATGTTTATATAAAACCACTAAGTCCATACTAGACTTTCAACTTCCATTTTATGCCATTATATACACAAAGAAAGAAAAGGGGATAATTGGAATTAGAATAAAAATATTATGTTTCAAGAATTGAGATGACAAAGACAACAACATAAATGGATTTGTGTATTTATATACGAAGAATTGGTTTCATCTATTTTTGTCACATGCCATACATTTGATTGCCTTGTTCTAACCCAATGTGAAATAGCATATCAATGAAGGGACTTTATGGTATATAGGATAAACAAAGGTATCCCTTTAATTTAATTACTTTGATTTTAATTCGGATTATTTCGTTTTGATTGGGATTTGCAGTGGATATGAGGGGACAAAATGGATTTAAAAATTTCCTGTAGAGTGTAGCATGTCGAGATGGTGTTTACTTATTTATTTGTGTTCTCTGGTGGTTTGGATCCTTCAGGGAAAGGATTGCGGCGTGGGTGAAGAAGAAGAACTGAAGATGAGAGATTCGTTGGTTCAACCTAATTTGCTAATTGCTAAAAATTAAAATGGCCTAACCTAATAGCCTAAGACTAAGAGTACTGAGCTTGGGCAGTTGGGTTTGGGGGCCGACGGGAATGGGAATTAAATTGGGCTGGCCGGTTGAGCACTGGGTGGGTAGATATAGGTAGGTTCCAAAAAGATTGTCCTTAAAATGCTGGTATATTCAGTATATTCGGTATACCGAAGTTTTAAAATTGTAATACCGAAACCGAACCGAAATACCGAAAATTTAATACCGAACTAGAATGAAATACCAAATTAATTCGGTTCGGTTCGGAATTCGGTTTTTCGGATTTTATGCCCACCCCTAGTTAGCATAACAATAACTTGCAACTAATTAATTCAGCAGTCCTAGCAACTGCTTATACTGATACACAGATGATCCACTAGTTTCATAACTCACTACATATGTGTATGATCTAACTCCTCAAGAAAGAGTTTTCTTCTTGCTTTTGAAATCTACCGGATATCCTACAATTTTATAGCAATTTTTCTTTAAATGCCTTTTGTACCATAGTGCTCATTTATTAAACCAGGCTTCTTTCCCTTCATGTTTTCCCTCTACTTGCAAGCATAGTCAATGACTCTTTGTAAACCCAAAAAAAGGCATTCCCCTATCCTTTAAAGCTTGATGAATTTTCAGATTCTTTTTATATAAAAAATATTGTTGGGATTTCAAAAACTTCCAGCTGGTCACCTTATTTCTTTGCTGAAGGTGTGATCCCCCGTTCCATCAATGCTACTTTTCTTGTTTTGATTCCCAATATTTTTATCTAGGACTACCTCTATTTAAATATAAATTAAAAAATTTCCAGCATTCCAACCCTAGTGTACTTATCCATTGGCATTGAAGGAGAAGAATGACAAGGTCTACTTCCACAGTAAGGATTTACGCTTAGTCCAATCCAAGAGCAAACAAGGGACGCCTCATTTAGCAAGAACCCGATCTAAGAGCGGTCGTAGTTAGCTTGGAAAGAGAGGAGGAATCCTTATCTTAGCCGATCGTTAGCCTATTTCTTCTTCTCGAGTGAAGTAGCTTACTCTAGCTCTGTGCGCTAGAGAGTCAGACTATGCTTAATTCTCATTTATGCTTGCGCTGTGTGAGTTATAGCTAGGAAGCAAGCACCACGAAGGGTTGACAGGGCAGTTCAGCTGGTAAAAAGGATATGGTACCGAAGAGGGAGGCTCGTGGACGCTACTAGTGCAATAACTAGTCACAGACAACCAAAAATCAGACAATGACAGAGCGACTTGTGATTGAGTAATAGATTGATCGATGACGGAACAAAACGAAACTTTACGATAGCTTTTTCGTAGACGTTCACTTGCATCACGTACGAGCCAATGTTATACTAGCATTGTCCATCAATTTCTCATACGAGCCAATGTTATATGTAGCAATTCTAATTGTGAGCCGGATTTTTAAAGGAGACAAAAAAGTTTGGAAGAAGCTGGTCGGTGGTCTGAGTTTGATCAAATTCGGCCAATGAAGGAGATGGAATAAACCACCATCAACCAATATCTCTCATTGAAGTGATCGATTGAGGCCAGTTTCAACCTAAAATGGGTCGACCTACATAGAGAATCAACAAAGAACGAATAGAGTTTTTCTGGGGTTCTTTGAGCTAAAAGTTGGGGAAATATGGGGTGTTTTGAAGGCATCTAAAAACAGATATGAGATGATGGGAAGATGAGGGTTACAGGGGGAATTTGGGGAGGTTTGAATTGGTGCAACCATCGTGAGATGATTTCCGGCGGCGGCGAACCAGATAGTAAAAGGGGGAACTGTGAGGATGTCTCTAGGGTTCTGGGGGAAGATTCCGACACTTAAATGGGAAGGGGGAATTAGTTCCCAACCATTGGATAGGATCATTTGGACAGTGGAGATTGGCTAATTAAAACGGGATCGTTTTGGTTTGGTAGGGGCTGGACCTGTTGGAGGGGGTTTGAGCTGGGCAAAGTTGAATTAAAAGAGGATTGGGCATTGAGGTCAGCCCAATATAAAAAATAAGACCTACACAACCCTTTCTTTACCTCCTTTAACTTTGCAAAGTAGGCCACTTAGAACTCAAATAACACTTTATCTATTAATTAACTAATTAATTACCTTAACTATATGAACTAACAAAAGAAAATTAACCCAAAACTAAAAATGTAAAATGACTAAGGTATTTTTGTGAATTTCAACTATCAATGCAACTAATTAACGTAATTAAATCCTAAATGCAAATAAAAAATAAAAATCTAAAATGTTATGAAGTGAAGATTTGAATATTTTTATGGTATTTTTATGATTTTAAAATATTAAATATGCACAAAAATGCAACTAAATGCAAACAAGCAATTGAAGAGAAATTCCTGAAATTCTATAAATTCAAAATAAATTAGAAAAAATTATCTTGGTGGACTTTGTAGGAATGTTTTCACAGGGCAAAAATTATGTGCTCACAGCTGCCCCTCTTTGCTCAGAAACATGAAGAGTTTTCGGGCAAAGATAAAGTGAGCAATTACGAGCAATCTTTGCCCGTGAGAATGAAAGCCTTCGTCATCCCAATCACAGTATGTTAAAGTTGTGACAAAGGAGTCAAATGTAATACCTCTTAACCGCATCTGCATTGATAGTTGTTCGGGGTCATTTTCTTTAATATCTCTCAAATACAACGCTCCTTTTGGCAACGCTCTTCTTATAATGTTTGGACCTTTGCAGTTTGGAGCAAATTTTCCTTTTGCTTCTTTATGACACGGGAGAATATGTCACAGGACGAGTTGACCCACTTCGAATTTCCTGGGCCGCACTTTCTTGTTATAGGCATGGGCCATTCTTTGTGGTACAACTGCCCGTGACAAATTGTGGCGATCCGTTTTTCATCAATCATAGTCCATTGTTCCAACGGGTTTTGACCCATTCCTCATCCTCGATCTCGGCTTCAACAATGATCCTAAGAGAGGGAATCTCAACTTCTGCTGATGTTATAGCTTCAGTGCCATAGACTAATAAGTAAGGAGTAGCCCCAATTGATGTTCGCACGGTTGTGCGGTATCGCAATAGTTTAAAAGGCAGATTTTCATGCCATTGCCTGGAGCTTTGAATCATCTTCCTGAGAATCTTCTTGATGTTCTTGTTTGCCGCTTCAACGGCGCCATTGGCTTTAGGTTGATAAGGGGTAAAATTACGATGCGTAATTTTAAACTGTTCGCATACCTGCCTTATCAAGTGACAGTTCAGATTTGCAGTATTGTCAGTAATGAAAGTTTCAGAAATACCAAAACAACAAATAATGTTGGAATGCACAAAATCTACCACTGCTTTCTTAGTGACGGCTTTGAAAGTGACCGTTTCGACCTACTTTGTGAAATAACTAGCAACCAGGATGAATCTGTACCCATTTGAAGCTTTCGTCTTGATTGGACCAATAACATACATACCGCAAGCAACAAACGTCCAGGGTGCTAACATTGGATGTAACTCTGAAGGCGGTGCATGAATCATGCCACCGTGTATCTGGCATCGATGGCACTTCCGGAAGAAACTGAAACAATCTTTCTCCATGGTCATCTAGTAATAACCTGGCCGAAGATTTTCTTTGCAAGGACGTATCCATTCATGCGAGGCCCACATACTCCAGAATGCACTTCGTTCATGATCTTTTCAGCTTCTCGGGCGTCTACACACCTTAAAAGATTTAGATCTAGAGTTCTTTTGTACAAGACCTCTCCGCTAAAAAAGAAACGGTTGGAAAGCCTTTTGATGGTTCTCTTCTGATCTCCACTAGCCTGATCGGGATATTCCTTTGTTTTCAAAAATCTTTTGATATCATGATACCATGGTTGAACATCTGGTTCTATTTGAATTGCATTACAATAACCATGTCTTTCTCGAATTTGGATTTCCAGCGGGTCAATATGGACATTTCCCGGGTACGGCAACATTGAGGTGAAGGTAGCTAGTGCATCAACTAACTCATTGTGGAATCGAGGAATGTACCTGAACTCGACAGTCTTGAACTGTTTGCTAAGATCTTCCACATGTTTCATGTACCGGTAAGCTTGATTTCTCGAGTTTCCCATTCACCTTGTGCTTTCCAAATAATCAGGTCACAATTCCCTATGATTAAAAACTTCTCTACATACAGATCAACTGCCATATTCATGCTCATAATGCAGGCTTCATACTCAACGGTGTTATTTGTATAGAAGAACCGAAGGTGGGTTGTGGTCGAATAGTGTTGACCTGTGGGCGAAATTAGAATCGATCCAATCCCGACACCTTTTGCGTTTACAACTTCATGAAAGAACATTTTCCAAGCATTAGTGTCGTCTAGAATTACTTCAACCGAGTTTACTTCCTCGTTTGGAAAATAAGTACTTAGGGGTTGGTATTCATCATCAATCGGGTTCTCAACTAGATGATCCACTGAGGTTTGAGCTTTCATCGTCGTGCGGGTGACATAAACAATGTCGAACTCGGTGAACAGGATTTGCCATTTTTCTAACCTTCATGTAGGCATTGGTTTTTGGAATATGTATTTCAAAAGGTCCATTCTTTTTATGAGATACGTTGTGTAGGCCAAAAGATAATGTCTGAGCTTCTGGGCGACCCAAGTTAGGGCACAACAAGTTCTTTATAACAACGTATAGTTGGCTTCATAACCGGTGAACCTTTTGCTCAAGTAATACAAGGCTTTGTCTCTCTCTTCCCGCTCACCTCATGTTGCCCGAGGACACAGCTGAAAGAATTTTCCAGGACTGTCAAGTACAAGAACAAAAGTCTTTCAGTATCAGGTGGAACCAGTACTGGCGGATTTGACAATATTTCTTTGATTTTGTCAAAAGCTTCTTGACACTCATTTGTCCATTTGATTGTCACGTCTTGTTTCAGAAACTTAAATATGGGCTCACACGTGGAAGTAAGCTGAGCAATGAATCTAATGATGTAATTCAACATCCCTAGCAGACACATGACCTCTTTCTTGGTTTTCGGAGGTAGTAAATCCCGGATAGACATTATCTTTGCTGGATCTAGTTCAATACCTCTTCGATTGACTATATAAGCCCCAGAAATTTCCAAGATGGAATTCCGAATGCACATTTAGCTGGGTTCAGTTTCAAATCATACCTTCGGAGACGCTCAAAGAACTTCCTCAAGTCTCTCACATGGTCTTTTTGCGTTCTGGATTTACTGATCACATCATCCACATACACCTCAATCTAGGTGCATCATTTCATGGAAGATGGAAATCATAGCTCTCATGTAGGTTGCCCCATCATTTTTCAGACCGAATGGCATGACCCTCTAACAGTAAGTGCCCCACGGTATGGTGAAAGCTGTCTTTTCTGTGTCTTCTTCATCCATCAGAACTTGGTGATATCCATCCACAAAAGACAGTATCTCATGCTTGAAACAATTGTCAGAGAGAATGTGGATGTTTGGAAATGGAAAATTGTCCTTAGGGCTTGCTTTGTTCAAATCCCGATAAGCAACACATACTTGGGTTTTCCCATATTTCTTTGGTACTAGAACCATATTATCCAACCACGTGGTGTATCGGACTGCTCGGATCACACCAACTTTCAGTTGTTTAGTGACTTCTTCTTTGATTTTATCACTGATGTATGTCTTGAACTTTCTCTGCTTCTGTTGGATAAGTGGATAACGGGGATAGGCAGGCATTTATGTACCACTAAATCGACGCTCAGTCCTGGCATATCATCATAGGACCATGAAAACACGTCTTTGAATTCAAACAAAAGTTGTATTAATGCATCCATAGTTCTTTCATCAACGTGAATTCTTATCATGGTTTCTCTGGTCTCTTCTGAACTGCCCAAATTAGCTGTATCGGTTTCATTTAAGTTTGGCTAAGGCTTATTCTCAAATTGCTCCGATTCTTGGTTTTTCTCCCTAAAAGACTCATCTTCATCATATTGTGGCTCTTGATTCATTATTTAAAAGTTAGACAGCATTTTAGGATCTGGGCATGAAGTCCGCAAGCATGTCATGTAATTTAAGTCTGCATTGATAGAGCTGAAAAGGAAAAGATAAGAAAATAGCAAAATCAGAATAAAAGAGAAGAGGCATATATAGATGATGAAATATTAATTTCATTGAATTGAATTGAATATAGGAGGGTTTACATCGAAATTATAAGACAATAAAAATAAAAACATTCGAGTTACACCCTGAAATAACTCGTAATATAGAAGAGATGGCAAGAATGGACTAGCGGGACTCCCGTCTAACAGGGAATGGAGTATCCTTAAATTCTGAATCTTGGCATCTGCCCCTATATACTGCACCTCAGCAGTGCTCATGCCTTTCCCTAGCTGGACCATGTGAACCTCATACAACATTTGTTTCATGGCCTCGCAAATATCATCAATCTCTTCGGTCGTGAAGGCCTCTTCTTCTTCCACATACTTGGGATTGACAAATGATCAGGCGAGATGTGCGATAGGCCGGGGTAGGACCCAACCTTCTTTATTATGTTTATCCGCCATTTTCTATCAGCTTTGGTAGCTTGGACACCCACGCCGAAAAACTTCTCCTTGGCGATCGAAGTAACGGGCTCTGTGATGCCTTGTAGAGATACCCCGAGCCCCTTTCCTGGCTTGTACCCATGTTTAATCATTTCAGTGGTGACCATGAATGAGGCATTAGATAAGCAAGGTTGTGGGCATGGGGCCCATTCTTCATATTGATCGGCAACCACAATCTCAAAAGCCTGGTATACAATATGCTCACTGCCTTCCCTGGATTCAAGGCACGGGACTGAAGGATCCCTGTAGATGGACTACTCGTCCTCCCCATGAACAACAATTTCTTAATTCTCGTACTCTAATTTTACCATCTGGTGGAGAGGGGAGGGAACAGCTCCGGTAGCGTGAATCCATGGTCTTCCCAAAAGAAAATTGTATGAGGTGCCCATGTCTAGAACCGGGAAAGTCACTTCGAAGTCCAAACGGCCAATGGTCAAAATTAGATCGATTTCCCCTATGGTATCTCTTTTGATGCCATCAAAATCCCGTACACAAACATTGTTAAGTCGGATTTTCTCCGTTCTAATCTCCATTCTCTGGAGTGTTGAAAGAGGGCAGATACCGACCCTGGACAACCATCTAGCATGAATTTATTCACATAGTAGCACTCACATTTGACAGTAAAGTGAAGGGATTTGTTGTGGGCGTCTACCTCTGGGGGTAAATCATCGCGGCTGAAAGAAATCCTATTGAACTCGAAGAATCGTTCAGCCATTCTCTCTAGTTTCTCAACAAAAGTTTCAACTGAGACGTATGCCTCGTTCAATGTCTTTAAGATTACTTTCTGATGTTCATTTGAGCTCAACAACAGAGATAGAAGCGATACCTGGGAAGGAGTCTTCCGGAGCTGGTCAACTATTGCATAGTCCAAAGTTTTCATTTTTCGTAAAAACTCTTCTGCCTCATTGGAGCTCATAGGCTTTTTAGGTGGACATCGTTTATCCTTTTTCAGCTTTAACTCTTCTGGGTTGTGGTACTTCCTAGGTTGATTCATTTCGTTTACGTCTCCCATGACTTATTTTCCCTTGTAAGTGACCACTGTTTTGTTGTAATTCCAGGGAACTAAGTTGGGGTCTCTCATAGGGTTCTGTGGTGCGCGGATGAGAACCAAGGGCTCAGTGAGCCTGGGTGAAATTATTGTCCCTCGCACCACGTAAGTCTCCTTGGCACATACAGCTTCGGCACATTCAACATGACCTTTCTTGGCTCGAATCTCTTGGGAGTATTCAAAGTGAGTTGTTCTTTCCTTAGGGATTTAGAAACATAGAGAATTTTGTTCTTAGCAGATGTTTCCCTAGCTTTTGTTTCTACAGCTTTTTCTGCCACTTGAGGAGTTAGAGTGATTTTCTTCTCAGTTGTGGCTTGTTTTACCGCAACTTTGGGTCTTGTTTCTGAATCAACAATTGTAATGATATCTTTCAAAGCTAGATTGAATTCTTTATCCTCACGGATCATTCCAATGACCGACCCATTGTTATGAGCTGGTAGTGGGTTGTTAGTCACATTAGGGACTTCCTCGTCCCTCAGCATGACTTGTTTTTGTTCTATCAAATTCTCAACCGCCCTTTTTAAGGTCCAATAATCCTCTGTATCATGACCTTCTACCCCCGAATGGTAAGCACACCCGGGGCCTTCCAGGTATATGGGGATTCAGGATTTTTTTGATGCAGGGGCACAAGCTGCAACAAACCCAACTGGATCAACTTCTAAGGCAAGTTAGAGTAGAATTCACTAATAGGGGTGACATTGCTTCTCTTAGGTGGCTCACGAAGGCGTGGATTATGTTGGTGGTTGTATTGTGGTGGATGGAGATTATATGGAGCTTGGTAAGGATGGTTATTTCTAGGAGGTGGACCTCGAGCTTGGTTGTAGTGATGTTGTGGCCGCATGTAGGGTTGGGCATTCATCATCGCATAGGGAGGCGGTGCCACGCCATAGGCTGCATCTTGGTGGGGATAGAAGTGTTGTGTGGTTCTGGGCCTCATGTAAGAGTGATCACGTGATCGACCGGGTCGTCTTGGACCTGAATTCATCACGACACCTTCCTCCCTCTTCTTTCAATTGGTCAAACCTCCTGAGCCATTCTGGACGGCTTGGGAGGTAGCTCTCAAAGCAGATTGGCTTAATATGCGCCCACTTTTCAAACCATTTTCTACCATTTCTTCGATTTTTATCGCCTCTGCGAACGGTTTTCCCATGGAAGACATCATATTCTAAAAATAATCTGCCTTTTGGGACTGCAAGAAAATCGTAGCCATTTCGGCCTCATCCATGGGCGGCTTTACTATGGTAACCTGCTCGCGCCATTTAATAGCATAATAGGGAAACTCTCAATGGTTCTCTTCTTCAAGTTAGATAGGGAGTTCCTAGCTTGAGCTATATCCACATTGTACTGAAATTGTCTAACGAAATCGCAGGCCAAATCATCCCACATGTGTCAGTGGGATATTTCCTGGTCCATGTACCATTCTGAAGCGATTCCGGTCAAGATTTCCCCGAAATAAGCCATCAATAACTCTTCTTTTCCACCGACACACGTCAACTGGTTGTAGTATTGTTTAATATAAGCGATCGGATCTCCATACCCGTCATATTTTTCAAACTTTGGCGTCTTGAAGCCAACTGGCAGGTGAACATGTGGAAACATGCACAAATCGGAGTACGATACACTCTTCTGGACACTCAAGTCATGCATGTTTTTTAAGCTTTGCTCTAGGCTTCTCATCTTCCGAGCTATTTCTTCGTGCTCGAGGTTTCTCATTGTTCGTTCTTGGTCCATTGGAGACTCATATTGCAAATGTTGAGGGCATGAGTCTTGAGTAACGTAAGTTATATCTGGCTGAAACTGTAGGCCCCGGAAGGTGAATTTTGAAGGCTTGAAGAATGTCCTGGGTGTGGTGGGTTGTGCCACAGTAAAGACTGGTGGTGCAGTGAGCAGTGTTGGGGGTACCCATGTAAACGGTGCCTGGGGGAGAACCTCATAAGGCGTACCGGTAAAGTTGGTTGACATAGTGGGGTACCCGAGCGGGACAAATGGATTAGTCACAGGGATGGGGTTGTTGGTGGTTCCACCTGTCCTGGGGATCAATTCAGGAAATCCAGGGATTGAACTTGGTGGTTATCTACCGTTGGACCAGTTGTGCCACATCTCTAACATGCGGACACGGAGCCTTCGGTTCTCTTTGACAGTTGCCGATTCAAGCTGGGTCATAACCGATGTGGCATTATCCTCAGGATCGATGACGCGGAGACTGCTTTCTGAAGACATTGGGACGCTTCCTTTTGATCTTGTAAAGTAAGGGTGGGAAGTCAGGATACCGTCAAAACCAACCACCTAAAACAACACCTGCCTCATTTTGCACGCACAACAACCTTGTCAGTATTGAAGCATTTAACAAATAGGGAAACGCACATTGGGGATGCAATGCACCTAAACAGTTAAACGTTTCTAAATATTTTTGCAACGGCTGTGTGTTTAATCCCGCTTTTGCTATATCTTTCTCAAATTTCAACCTTTGGTTACTTTTCCTACTATTTTTCGCTCTTTTATTTCTCGCTCTTTTCTTTCCTTTTGTTTTTACCACTTTTCTTTCTTTTTCCCTCACTTACTTTTCTCTTTTTCTCTTATTTTTTATTTTATTTTTTAATTTTATGGCTATGATCGAATCCTATGGGGATTGCCTATGTATCATAATGCCGCATGAATCAAATCATTACGTACTTCAGGAAATAAATGCGAAATAAAAGAAAAGAATTTTTTTGGATTTTTCAATATTTCATTAATAAAGAAATCTTTTTTGGGTTTTCTATTAAAAGGACTTAAAAGTATTGACCACTACAAAAGAAAACATACAGACTCAAAATAAAATAACAAAATAACCTTGACAAAGACGAACAAAACTCGAGAAAAGTAAAATACGGACTCAAAAACCGAGAAATCAAAAATACATAAGAGCCTCTATTGGTACTCCGGGGGCCTGCAGAACATCACCCGGTCTCTGCACGGGCCTACGTGCAATATCTTCTTGAAGCTGGTCTAGGCCAACCATCACCTGGCGAACAAAGGTCATAGAAGAAAAAACATAGACCTGGTCGTGTCTTCACATTCATGGCATTTCATTACAACATAATCAGCTATCTTTTTAATTCTCATTCTGATGACACCTTTTTCTTGAAGCAAACGTCCAATTTGCTGTGCCCGAGCTTCCAACACTTGTGTAGCTGTGTTGTTTTGGTCTTGTAATTGTTTCATGCTTTTTTCTAATTGGTAAATCAATGCGTAGCAATGCCTATTTCTGCCTTGAAATCCTTTATTTGCTGGACCATTTCATTCTCAAGGGCGACCGGTTTTTTCTTTAAAATTATTACTTCTCTGTCGTATTTCTACTTCAACTAGTGGGCTAATCTGGCATGTTCTTCCGCACCTTTGGAAAACTTTGCTTGATAATTTAGCAAGTCTATTTCGTCCTTTGTCAAGTCACCTACATAGTATTGCACCTTCAAACATAAGCTGCTGATGAGTTTTTCATCTCTATCGCTCCTCACAAGCATTTCAGCTGCTATCCTTATGTCCTGAAGTTGGGCTCAGAGTGCCTCGTTCTCTCGGGTCAATCTTCTCTTTTCGCCTTCGGCCTCCTGCGCCTATAAGTCATTTTCAAATGTGAGGCTTCTCATCTTTTACTCTAAGGCATGGATGGTGGCTTGATATTTCCTTTCCTTTTTTCCCCAGGCCAACCGTTCTCGGACTTTGTCATCAAAAGCCTGAATATGAGGTCTTTTGGTGGGCCTTTCGGGCTCGGACTCGAGCTCTGGCTCATCATTAATGCAATACGTTCTCTCGAACCATGTGGCATAACCTGGATCTACCTCACCTCTCGCAAGATCTGGTACCTGGGTATCCTCTTTCAAGTATTGGCAACCATTCCAAGTTTGCTGGATTAAAGCCTTGGAGAGTGGGGCTTCAGGGTGTAGCTCAATGACTTGGACACTCAAATCTTCATCCTCGGGCACCACTTGGTATCTTCCCAACTATCTTAGAACTCTTTGTTGTGAATACGACGAGACACTTCTCAATCCCATCAATAACAAATAGCTCTTTGTGGCCATCATATGTATGCCTTCCCTTACCGGGAGCCATCCTAAAGTCCATTCAATCTGATAGAGTTCTTAGGTGGGAGATCTAAGCTTCAACCCCTTCTGGAGAGTTGTAATCTTTTACCCTTTCCTGATAACTCTCGATGAAGTAGTTCTTGCTCGGGCCGTAGCTCATGAACTTTGGGTGATGGTAGAGATGTTCAATTAGCCACATTTGCAAAAGAATATTGCACCCTTCAAAAATGTCTCCCCAGACTTACACAGCGTCAATGCTCGATAGATGTCCGATAATATAAGCGGAGCAAGCATGTGATCTTCTTTGGTAGTTAGGACTTGCATAATTCTGGTCATGCGGATATCAATTGTCGATTTTTCATTTGGAAAGACCATAATGCCCAAAAATGCCACTACGAAAGAAAAGCGACGATGAATTTTCCAAGTGTCCTTGTTTTGCTTGTTGTTCAAACCCTTTTCATGTGCTTCAAACCCATTTGATTGCCCACATCTGGAATACAGGAAGTAGAAGGAGAAACATCCATTGTGTACATTGTTCTTCCTTATTTGTTTACTGATATTCAGGGTATCAAAAAATAGGCACAGAGGGAGGCCTTAGGAATATAAGTTGCTGATTTCTCAAGTCTCGGTCGAAACCAGTATATCCGGCTATTTCCTCCAGAGTGGGAGTGAGCTCAAAATTCTAGAAGCGGAAGACATTATGAACAGGATCCCAGAAAGTTACTAAAGCATTGATCAGGTCATCTCGGGGCTTGACTTTCATATTATACGTGAGAGCACCCAAATGTTTTACTACCCAGTCTTGACCATCTTTATCCAAGTCATACCGCCACATTTGAAGCTGCAATGGATCCTGCTCTACAACATTTAATGGCGGGTTCTAGACAGTGTTCATTTTGTACTTGTGAATGGTTAGGGTTAGGGTTGACTCTAGTTTGAAAGACAGACCAGTGTACTCTTTTGCAAAACAAGTTTTCAATTTTCCAAGGAGAAAACATATGAGGGTGGCTATTTGTGCAACATTAGCAAAAGATGGCCATATTTTCAATAATGGCACATTCCCAATTTCGAATAAAGTTTGAGGCCGGGAAAAGAACTTTATGGGAAAATTGATGCCCCATTGACAAACATGTCTGTTCTTTGCGAGAATAGCCCTTCGACAGTTTAAAGATACTCTAAGGCTATTCCGGCAAAAACGGCGCAAGACGCAACCGAAGTTGGGTCAGCTTACTCTTTTGACCAAAAAAACCGACATATTTTTATTATTTTGTTTTTGGGTTTTTTGACAATTGAGGCTAGAACCGACGAGGTTTGCCTATGAATTTCACATCCGGTGAGAATTAGACCCGCGTAGTTCGGTCAGTTTTGACATAACCGGGAAAACATGATATTGACTTATTCTAAAATTCAATTTTCTCCCTCATTTTTTTCCAGAACTTTTGGCATAGTTTCGAGGCATTTCCAAATACCGGGGTTCTCAGAACCGGGTGAATTTTCTATCCTCACTCTAAGTTGTTTTGTTGATTTTCTTTCCTTAGCCAGTCAACATGCAAGCCGAAACAAATAAATGTACACATAACACGTAAGATGCATCAGGATGGTCTTTTATTTCGGGTACATTTGTGTGTTGAGTCTCCAAAGTCAAATGCACGCGATGCAAACAAACGTTCCTACTAGTGATCCGACATGAGACTATGTTATTCTAAATTTAAACATGGGGGTATGTTCTAGACATGGCTTACCCAAGCGAACAGCTCGAGCCGAGGTGGGGGCAATGTACCAAGAGCACGAAAGTCTACCCGGCCTACTTAATGATCCATCCTCGATCTATTCGGTACGACCTCTAACAGAAAAGTGGGCCATGCATACGTGTGCACTATATTTTTAGAAGACTTAGAAGGGAGGCGTACGAAGAAAGTTTTAATACAATTCAAATAATATCAAAGCGGTAAATTAGCGGCAATTAGCACGTTAAGCCCACAAATACAGTAATATAAATCAATAAAGTCAAGTAAAAATCACATTAACAAGCTCGAATTTTGAACCCTGAACCAGAGATTCTGGGTTTGATTCCCCAGCAGAGTCGTCAGAGCTGTCACACCTCCTTTTTCCCGAGAGGATAAGGTGTTTTTCCAATTAAAGTGACATTATTCGAAATGGGATTATTTAATTAATCAGAGTCACCACTTGGAATAATTCATGGTGTCCCAATTCACCGGTTTATTTTAAATCCCAAATAGAGGAAATTTGACTCCTATTTATGGTTCGAGAACACAGAAGACCGAGTAAGGAATTCTGTTAATCAGGAAGAAGGTGTTAGGCATTTCCGGTTCCGTGGTTTTAGCACGGTCTCTTTTATCATACCTGGCTTAATTAAATTGTTTACTTACTCATTTTAGAGCCTATGTACATTTTTACCTTTTACTGCTTTTTTATTTGAAATGAATCATGCGTGCGTGTATTCGTTTTGTTTAGTAAGTTAAGAATCATGTCACGCGTATGTGTACACGATTAATAACACTTTATTATTATTAAGATTGTTTGGCCAAAGTCGTGCGAACGCATACTCCGATTTTAATTTTGGAAAAAAATCATAATTATGTTACGCGAACGTATACACAATCACGATAATAAGCTAAAATGCACCTAAAGCATGCTAGCATTCATGGTTGTTCACTTCCTAAGTTTGTTTGAGATTTTTTGGTCATAGTCGCACAAATGTGTACTTCGATTTATGTGTGGAAGATCATAATTATGTCACGCGAATGTGTACATAATCACGATAATAGATTTATAACGCGCCTAAAGTACTCTAAGCAATAAAACTCCCAATTTTAAAAATAGAATATCCGGGCTAATGAACCTAGCCCAATATTATGAATTGGTAAATACTACAAAATACAAGTCTTAATCAGCATATGCAATGAATTACATGACAATTTTCATAACTTGAATTACAAACTTCTGCTTTAATGAAACTTAAACCTAAATCTCAGTTACTTGGAGTCCTATTCAAAGAACAATCATTCTAATTTCCATAAGTTTGTATCAGTTTCTAACAGACTCAAATTTAAAGAAGCAGTCCTACAGTTGCTTTACCAAATCTGATGCATTTATTCATCCCTTGCTTGACCAAAATGAAGCAAATCACATAGGATCCAATAATGATTTAATCTGCAAACTTCAATGTACCAAATGAGCAACCCTTACCTACAGTTCTCAACATGCCTTGTTAAGACCATTTATAATGGGTAATTCCAGTTACAACTTTCAGCTCAAACACAAATTATCACAAGGAAGGACATTCAACAAACACACAGGTATTTAAATGTTGACAGCATGTTCATCAAATCACATATATGGCTAGAAACTAGAAAATTCATAATATTATAGCATTTAAAAGTCATTACATACTCAGAGGCTAGAATCAATACCTGGACAGCAGCAAGAACAACAAAGAAAATAAGCCTCTGAATTTGAGGAGCACAACCAAAAACTGGAACAGTTAAAGCTTGACAGAACACTAGCAGACAAGCAGAAAGTGAAGCTCAGCTGAACTTCAAAAACTAAAAAATTTAACAGCAGCAAAAGAAGCAAGGAAGAAGGTAAGTGAATCTCTGATTTTTTGATAACTATAGTCAGTAATCAGATTCAACCAACAGCTTGTCAATGAAGGATTTTTTTTAAGTTTTCTGAATTTTTATTTTTATTTTTGAAATTAAAAGGCTAGAAATCCAGAATTTATGGGAAAATCAAAATAAAGATGGGTCAAGAGGAATATCTCTGAAAAATTAAGGAATTAGTGTGTGTGAGTGAAGGAATGTTAGGTCTTACATAGGTAAAGGGCGAGGGAATAATTCTGAGAAATGCAGTCCCTAAAAATAAGGGAAAAAGGCTTCTTTTAGAACTGAATTGGATAGATGTCCAACAGGTGTCCATTCAGATACTTCTTCATATTTTTTCATCTCCTTTATCTTCTAAATTTACCCCTTTTCAACCTCAAATTTGACTTAATTCCTTTGTTCTTTTGCATTTTAATCCCTACTGCTATGTTCTAGAAACATCTTAACAACCTAACGGGGTGATTCTCTTACAATCCTATTTCCTTTAGCCCCCTCAAATCCTAGCTAATATCTTCTTTTGTTTACCAATTTTTTTACCTCATTATTTACTATATTCAATCCAAAACTACTAGTCTTTGTTTTTACTTTAACAATAAACAAATTAAACACTTAACATGCAGCAATTAACTAAACCAAATTAACAACAAATCAACCAACAAAATATGAATCCAGTGAGTCAATACTTGACTAAAGTATGCTAATTAAAACAATATGCAATTTAAACTAATCAATTCAAGAAGAAAATGACTCTAAACATTTAGACTAAACAAAATCGAACATTCACAAACAAGAGGACTGAAAAACAGTAAAAGGCAACGAACAAAAAGAGGAATGAATTATACCTATTTGGGTTGAACTCGAACAAACACTGACTCCAGTAAAGCAAACAGGCCCGGATTCCGACGTGCAAGAAGAATTGCTACACTAGCATTGGCCATCGATTTCTCATACGAGCCAATGATATATGTAGCAATGCTAATTGCGAGCCGTATTTTTAAAGAAGATGAAATTTTTCGGAAGAAATTGGCGGGTGGTCTGAGTTTGATCAAATTCGGGCAATGAAGGAGGTGGAATAAAACCACAATCAATCAATATCTCTCACTGAGAGTGATCTATTGAGGACAGTTTCAACCTAAAATGGGTCGACCTTCATAGGTAATCAACAAAGAATGAAATAGAGTTTTTTTGGGGCCTTTTGCTTAAAAAGGCCCGCCCATCTCATATATATGATAAAGGAAGCAGGCTATATTTAGCTATTTTTGCTTTTTCTTTTGTTTTTTTTTTCCGATCAAGGCTGGTAAGTCCATCGGTCCATACAGTTGTCCATGTACCAGTAGAAGATTCGCCAGTTACTGCGGCCCTTGCTTCTTCAGGTGGAACTCCAGGTTGAGGAGTACCGGGCGATAACTTCGCGATCGATAGCTCAGTGAGGTACTCCACCCTCCCTACTTCTATAGATAGAAAAGGTTTGATTGCTGGTTTTTATTCCTCACTCTCGTATAGGTTTCACAGGCACATGAGGTCAAATTCTGATTGTTGTGAAAGTTACTGAATGAATCTATTTTATTTTTTCTTTCTTTCATCCATACCTTTAGCTGGACATCGTTCTCTGGCAAATTCTAAAGTTTCGGATCTGCTGTGGATAATTCCAGTTCCAAATTGATGACATGTCAGGAACAGAAGGAGCGAATCTCTTTCTCTTTACTATTCTTAGATCTAAAAATTGGGGAAATCTGGGGTGTTTTGAAGGCATCTAAAAAGAGATGAGATGAGGGGAAGATGAGGGTGACAGGGTGAAACTTTGGGGAGCTTTGGAGAGGTGTTGCTGCCGTGAGGCGATTTCCGGCGGCGGCGAAGCAGTTAGTAAAAGGGGAAAATGTGAGGATGTCTCTGGGGTTCTGGAGGGAAGATTCCGACACTTAAATGGGAAGGGGAATTAGTTCCCAGCCATTGGATGGGATCATTTGGACAGTGGAGATTGGGCTAATCAAAACATGATCGTTTTGGTTTAGTGGGGGGTGCGCCGGTTGGAGGAGGTCTGGGCTGGGAAAACTTGAATTAAAAGGGGATTGGGCCACTGAGGCCAGCCAATCTCAGAAATAATTCCTACACAGTCCCTTTCTTTCCCTCCTTTAGTTTACAAACTTGACCACTTTGAACTGAAATAGCACTTAGAACTCAAATTGCACAATTAACCCTTTTACTACTTTATCTATTAATTAGCTAATTAATTACCTTAACAATATGAACTAATAAAAGAAAATTAACCCAAAAATAAAAATTGACTAAGGTATTTTTGTGATTTTCATCTATCAATGCAAGTAATTGACGTAACTAAATCCTAAATGGAAATTAATAAATAAAATTCTAAAATGTTGTGCAGTGAAGATTTGAACATTTTTATGGTATTTTTCATGATTTTGAAATATCAAATATCACAAAAATGCAGCTAAATGCAAACACACAATTAAAGAGGAAATTTTGAAATTCTATAGATTAAAAAAATTAGAAAAATGTATATTTGTGGATTTTGTAAAAATATTTTTACAGGGCAAAAATTACGTGTTCACAATGCTTTCTGTCATATATAGATTTCTTGTAAGGCCCCCACACATCTACATGTATGAGGTAGAAAGTACAATCAGTTTTGCTATTACTAATGGAAAATTAACTCTAGTCTGCTTTGCTAATGACATACTTCACAGTTATGTTGTACTGCTTCATCAACTTTATTCCTGAATAGTGGTATATGTTGCATTGAATTTATTTAGGGATGCCCTGGTCTGAGATACCATATTCTTGTATCTACAATTGCTTGTGATACACCTCCAATAACTGATGAAAAGTTTCTCCCAAGAATGTATAATCCATCTCTTTCTCTACCAATCCCCATCACCTTCCCATTGTAAAGTTCTTGAAACTCACAGAAATCAAAGAAGAAACACAGAGAACAACGAAGTTCTTCAGTCAATTAGGATATGTACAATAGATTGTATTTGAAGTCGGAAACATGTAACACATTTCTCAATAATTGATTTCCTAGTATGGTTGTTTCACCAATATGTGCAACTGGACATTTATTTCCTGTAGATACTTGTACACTATTATTTCCACAATTAGGATTTTTCTTACATCATCTAAAACTTATTTGTGTGGAGTTAGATGATGTGTTTCTCCGGTATCAATTATCCAATCACATGTGAAGGAATTGCACAATAATGTGGTTTACCTACAAGGTTAGCATAACAATCACTTGCAGCTAATTTATTCACCGGTCCCAGCAACTGCTTATACTGATCCTCAGATGATCCACTAGTTTCATAACTCACTGCATATGTTATGATCTAACTCCTCATAAAATAGTTTTCTTCTTGCTTTTGAAATCTACCGGATATCTTACAATTTTATAGCAATTTTTCTTTAAATGCCCTTTGTACCAAAGTGCTCACTTATTAAACCAGGCTTCTTTCCCTTCATGTTTTGCCCTCTTCTTGCAAGCATAGTCAATTACTCTTTGTAAACCCAAAAAAAAGGTATTCCCCTATCCTTTAAAGCCTCATGACTTTACGGATTCTTTTTATATAGAAAATATTGTTGGGATTTCAAAAACTTTCAGCTGGTCACCTTATTTCTTTGCAAAATGTGCGATCCCCCATTCCATCAATGCTACTTTCCTTGCTTTGATTCCTAATATTTTTATCTAGGACTACCTCTATTTAAATCTAAAAAAAATATTTTCTGCATTCCAGTCCTAGTGTACTTATCCACTAGCGTTGAAGGAGAAGAATGACAAGTTCTGCTTCCACAGTAAGGATTGCCGCTTAGTACAATCCAAGAGCAAACAAGGGACACCTCATTTAGCAAGAACCCGAGCTAAGAGCGGTCGGAGTTAGCTTGGAAATAGATGAGGATTCCTTATTTTAGCCGATCGTTAGCCTATTTCTTCTTCTCTAGTGAAGTAGCTTACTCTTGCTCTGTGCGCTAGGGAGTCAGACTATGGTTAGTTCTCATTTATGTTTGCGCTATGTGAGTTCTATCTAGGAAGCAAGCACCGCGAAGGGTTGACAGGGCAGTTCGGCTAGTAAAAAGGAGATGGTACCAAAGAGGGAGGCTCGTGGATGCTACTAGTGCAATGACTAGTCACGGACAACCAAAAATCAGACAATGATAGAGCGACCTATGATTGAGTGATAGATTGATTGACGGCGGAACGAAGAACAAAACTTTACGACAACTTTTTCGTAGACGTTCACTTGCATCACATCATCTTCAACCAACCTCCACCCGACATATAAGTTATCATATTTGCATATCCATCATTTGAGTCTCCAACAATTATTCCAATAATGACATATCTGATTTGACATATGGACGAATATGCAAGCATACGTTTCATGCTTGTTTGAGATTGTCAATTACACCAAGTGCTCTCTGACTTTACTCTTGAATAGTTAGGGCGTACACTTGATTCACATTCAACACTGGAGTTTTCATCAAAATTTGACTCCGTACATGACCATAACTCTCATTAAGTCCCACTAGGAATTGTGATAATCTTTGCTGATAAAAGTGTTCAAGAAAGGTTCTGACTCTACACAACCACAACCATTTCTTGGCAACATAACATCCATTTCATCCCACAAATCCTTCATCTTTGTATAGTGTGCCGTTATAGAGTCTGTACCTTGGGTTAGGGTTCATGTCGCTCTCCACAGATGATAGATTATGGTTAAGTTTGATTTGCTGAACCTCTCCTTGAATTCACTCCAAATTGTTTGCTGAATTTGAAGCATAAGCAATACTAGAAAATAGCTCTATGGAAATTGATTTTCCAACAGCACCATCGCGATACATCGCTCCAATTGCTCTTCTAGTGCTCCTTTTTACAGGCTTTTCAGACAAGTTCCTTCTATGAATCTGATAGTTTTCTTCGCCAACAGTGATATGCGCATCGATCTGCTCCACAATTCGTAGTTCTCAAGTCTTGTAAACTTAAAATCTATTAAAGCCACACTAGGAGTATCTGAAGGTTGCAGATAAAGCGGATGGTGGTGGTCGATTTTGTGTTCTTCGTCTCCCATGTCGATGAACCTTAATCAATTTTCTTCGACGATAATTTGCACTCAAAACTCAAGGAATCTTACCTAGTCCCTTGCTCTTTGCTCTAATACCATGAAGAGTTGAGTAGATTGTGCACCAACTCGTGACCTAGAATAAATTGCAGAGAAGATTCTAGAGAGAGGAAGTATAGAGAAGGAGGAGAGTTCTTATTAACTGAAAAAGAAAAAATTCGTTACAAGTCGTATCTATTACCAACTATATAGTTGTATTATCTAAGTACATGAGAAATTACAAAACTACCTTGCTTATCTCAATAGCTTGCACAAGTGTAGTTACACAATAAGATTAAATATTAAAAATAAAGTTAATTATCAAAAATTAAAAATTAACATTTAATAAATATATGCCTTTATAAATGATATTAAATTTGACATTTAAGATACATATCGTTTCTTGAAATATATTAATAACTAATTATATATTTGTAACTAATATTGTAAAAATAATTGCCATATATTTTTCAAATTAATAATATTTTACTTTAATCAATAAAAAACTAAAAGTACATATGTTGTAAGAATATCCAGGACCACGGGCCTGCTAACAAGATTAATATTTATGAATATAATGCGTATAATATTACTCAAATATTTTACGAAAAATAATCTATCAATTGTAACTAAAAAATAGATGGCATGCAATATGAATTATTAATTCAAGACTACTAAAGCAAATAAAATGAAATCGAAACTATAACATAAATTTAATATAATACTCTTATGTAAAATTACAACATAACATAAAATAAATTTCAACATAATTTAAGTAAATATAATTCAAAAGAAATGAAAAACTGTCACGACCCAAATTCTCAACCTTAGGGATCGTGATGGCGCCTAACACCACACTTGCTAGGCAAGCCAATGTTAGAGTTTGATTAGCTATTTTCCTTAATTAACCATTTAAACAGGATAAAATAATTTTAAATTAATACTTAATCTAATGGCTTTAAATAAATAATTTACAATATAAAATAATAAATAATTAATTAAACCGAGCCACGAACTAATTATATAAATAAATCTACGACTACCCCAGGGTCTGGTGTCACAATTCACGAACTACTAAAGAATACTACAAATAATGGGCTGAAAGAAATAATGTGTAACTGTTCTGAATCAAATAAAACAGTAGTCTCAATATTATAAAGAAGATTCTCGGGATCTGCAAACGCCGGCAGATGTACCTCGTGTCTCTGGAAAAAAATAAAAATAGGTAGAAGCCCTAAATATCCCTACTACTGGCCGGTACCTGGATCTGCACAAAAGAGTGCAGAGTGTAGTATCAGTACAACCAACCACATGTACTGAGTAAGTGCCGAGCCTAACCTCGACGAAGTAGTGACGAGGCTACGGCGGGGCATTAACAATATAACATGTGACAATAATATATATAAAAAAGCAAGAAGGAAATCTAAAACAAGTAAATAATAACAACTGCAACAACAATCTAACATAACTCAGTCACCTTTTCCAGGTCTCAGTTATAACCAACCCTCGAATAAATTTCTAAATTTTCAAACTTTACTTTGAAATAACCACATGTACAAAATATGAGAAAAACCGTAGAGTAAAACAAGTATTTCCAAATCTTTGTAATTAAAATCAGTAAAACATAATTATTCACCCGTATCACCATTATTTATCCGCCCTTATCACAATCATTTATCCACCCTTATCAAAATCAATTATTCACCCTTATCACAATATGTTTCGCCTCCTTATCACAGCCCCCTTATCACAATCAATTTGTATTTGTTTATCAAAAACGTTCAGAATTCAGGTCAAGCCTTTCACAATACCTTTAACTCAGCACTTGTAAACAGAAAACTATACTTCTCAAAAACTCATCAATATTACCACAAAAATGAAACCAGCAGGAATATATATGTAACGACCGGCCGGTCGCTACGTAGAACATGCATTTATTTTCGCTGTTTATGCCTTGTCGTAGCTTGGTTAGACTATTCATGATATGATAGAATTGATTAGCTCGGGTTCAGAGTGATTATAGAAGGAATTTAGGCACTTAGTCTCTAAAAATAGCCTTAGAGTTGGAAAAATCAACCCGGAGTTGACTTATTGGTAAATGACCTCGGAATGCAGCTTTTATGGCTCGGATAGCTTTGTTAGGTGAATTGGAACTTAGGAGTGTGTTCGAAACATTTTTGTGATGTTCGGTGTAGAATTAGGCTTGAATTGGCGAAAGTTAGTTTTGGCGATTTCCGGTCGGTAGTGGAAAATAGGCTATCGGGTTGAATTTCGACAGTTAGAACAGGTTCGTATAGTCATTTTGGATATGTCTGCAAAATTTCAGGTCAATCGGAGTTGTTTTGGGTAGTTTCGGCATCGTTAAATTTAGAAATTTCGATGTTCATAGGCTTGAATTCGATGAGTTTTTGGAAATTTGATGTTGTTTTTGATGTTCCAAAGGGTCGACTAAGTTTGAATGATCATATATGATGCGTTGGTATGTTTGGTTGGGGTCCCGGGGGCTCGGGCTTGATTTCGGGTGGCGAACGGGGAATTTGGACTTGGCAAAATGCAGCTTTAGCTGCTGTACTGATGTTTTCGCACCTGCGGAAGGGGAGCCGCAAGTGCGGTCCCGCAGGAGCGGACATGGCTCCGCAGGTGTGAGAATGGACTGGGTTGAGGAGTTCCGCAGGTGCAAGGATTTGGTCGCACCTGCGATGTCGCAGGTGCGGAAGGAGTATCGCAGGTGCGGAATTGGGAGACCCCAGGGGAGATCATAGGTGCGGGAGAAGCATCCCACCTGCGAAGCCACAGGTGCGAGTAAGTGATCGCAGGTGCGAGATCACTGCACAAAATCTTAAGTCCAAAAACGAGGGTTTTAGCTATTTTTCAAAAAACTCCATTAGAGAGCTCGGGAGAAGGGAGATTTTGGAGATATTTTCAGTGGGAGACTTGAGGTAAGTGTTCCTTAATCATTCTTGGTCTAATTTCATGAATTTGTATTGATTATTACCCTGGAAATTGGAGAATCAAAGTGGAAATTGGGGAAGAAGGGGAAGAAAAATTAGGAAATTCTTTTGACGAATTGAAGGGGTATTCGTGGTCGGATTTTGATAAAATTGATACGGGTAGACTACGTGAAGATAAGGATTCCAGTTTTGGGAATTTTTCTGATTTTTGAGACGTGGGCCGGGTTTTGACCAATTTCGAGATTTTGATTATTTTGGTAAATTTTGATTGGGATTCATTCCTTAGCACATTGTAATGATGTACATTTGATTATTGATAGATTTGGAGCGCTCGGAGGCCTAATTTTGAGGCAAGTGCACTGCGGAGTATTGTTTTAGCCGGTTTTGAGGTAAGTAACGTCTTCAACCTTGGAACCGAGGGTTCGAAACCCCAAATTATCTGATAATTGATGTAAACTAAGGTGACGCACTTGCCAAGTGATGGGAAGGTGGGCGTACACCGATTGTTGTGGCCTGGCTCATCCCATAGCATTGTCGAATGGTTGTTTCACACTGATACTTGTATTGCGAAGGTGGAGATTTCCTTGAACATATCAGAAATCATGATAAGTGTAATTGTTAAGGCTTCATGTCAATGTGTTTAGACTGAAACGGTCAATTGTTGTTGTCTCTATCTGTAGTTATTTACTACCATGCACTCAGTCATGTTGTAGCATACATCTTAATGCCTCATTCTCAGCATTTGTTAATTATATTGCATTATTATTGTTTGGGCTGAATTATACATATTGGAGAGCACTGTGAGTGAGACTTGAAAGTATTGACTGAGTGAGGCCTAGAGCCGGATTTTGAGACAGTTATGAGATCGGACTGCACACCGCAGCGATCCTTGGATCATACCTTCGTTGGTTTGATATAGCGCTTGGGCTTATAGGAGCCCCTCCGGAGTCTTTACACCCCCAGTGAGCGCACAGATATTGAGGGATGGATCTTCCCTGGACATGTATCTTGTCCGAGTGATATGTTCTGGAGATGGATCTTCTCCGTGGTGTCTTGTTCCGGAGATGGATCTTCTCCGTGGGGCCGGATTAGCCTATCCTTTTTCCTCAGTACCGAGTGACTATGTCGCTGTGCTTATCCTTATTCTGGGATGGATTTTCCCTGGGCCTGATGGCCAGTTCGAGTACTGAGTGGACTTCCTTATGAGAGTGGATACTGTATACATAGCATTCCTGAGTTTTCGTGAACATATGCAAGTTTACAGACATAAATCGGTGCATTTCGCTTAATTTCTACTATATTACTGTCATGTTCAAACTATATGTTGTTGTTCAAATTATCGGAGGTTTAGTCCGTCACTACCTCTCAGCCCATAGGTTGTTTTTGTTACTTATTGAGTTGGTGTACTCACGTTATACCCTGCACCTTGCGTGCAGATCCAGGTACACTGAGATCCAGCTCTGGCCAATGAGTCGCAGCAGTTTCATCGGAGTTGACAAGGTAGCAGCTGGCGACCGAGATCTCGTCATCTCTTTCTTTTTCTACCTGTCGTATTTACTTTCAGACTATGTTGGTCATTTCTTTTGGGTCTTGTTTATGAATTAGTATCTCATGACTGCGTGACACCGGATCCGGGATTTGTAGGATTTGAGTTTTGTTTTTCCACAAATTGTTTCCAAATTTCTGATTTACTATTATTATTGACCTCGAATTTATTAAAAGGGTATTCTATATGATAATTGAACTTAGATTCGTTATAGATAGGTGGCTGGCCTGGTTCCACGACAGGCGCCATCACGACTCCGAAATTGGGTCGTGACAAGTTGGTATCAGAGCTCTAGGTTGAATAGGTCTCACCAGTCATGAACAGGTTTAGTAGAGTATTGCGGATCGGTACGGAGACGTCTGTACTTATCTTCGAGAGGCTACAGAACCCTTAGGAAGATTCCACATCTTTGAATTATGTCGTGCGACTCTGTTGAACTCGGGAACTAAACTTCTGTTGTTTTCATTCTCTCACAGATGGTGAGGACTCGTGCTACCGGTAGAGGTGACCAGGCACTAGCAGGACTAGCCAGAGGTCGAGGCCGTGGCGGAGGGAGAGGTGCAGCCCGCACAGTAGTGCCCCTTACATGGAACCAGTTCTCCATTCTCTTCTTGGAGAAGTATATACCACAGTCCCGCAGAGAGGAGTTGCGCAGAGAGTTCGAGCAGTTGCGTCAGGGAGACATGACCGTGACGCACTATGAGATGAGGTTCTCCGAGCTAGCCCGTCATGCCATATGGCTAGTTCCCACAGACCGAGAGAGGATCCGGAGGTTTGTTGACGGTCTTACTTATCAGTTATGAATCTTTCTGACCAGGGAGAGGGTATCTGGGGCTTCTTTTGAGGGGGTAGTTGACATAGCCAGGGATATTGAGTCAGTGCGTCGCCAGGAGCGTGTTGAGAGGGAGACCAAGAGGCCTCGAGGATCTGGTACTTATTGTGGTGGTCACTCGGGAGGCCAGTCTCAGTATAGCAAAGGTCGTCCATTCAAACCTCCTCAGCCATCTCGTCCAATTTACAGTGGTACCTCATCTGGACACGGCCCTCGTAGTTCTCATCCGGGTCGTTCATCATTCAGTGCACTTCCAGCCCAGAGCTCATCCAGGCTACAGTCAGTTCAGGGTTCTTCAGCACATGGCTCTTCTAGCAGCTACTCTGGTTTCAGGGGTTCCCTTCGGACCCCACCGTCTTTTGCTGAGAGGGGTTGTTTCGAGTGTGGGGATCCAGGTCACATCAAGAGGTATTGTCTCCGCCTTTCTGGTAGTTCTTATCAGCAGAGGATCCAGCCTCCAGATTCAGCACCAGTTTCTACACCACCCGCCCAGGCAGCCAGGGGTGAAGGTCAGTTAATCCGAGGCCGCCCTAGAGGGGGAGGTCGATCAGGTGGAGGACAGGCCCGTTTCTATGCACTTCCGGCCAGACCAGATGCCATAGCTTCAGATGCAGTGATTACAGGTATTATTTCGGTCTGTCACCGAGATGCTTCGGTATTGTTTGATCCTGGTTCTACGTATTCGTATGTTTCATCATATTTTGCGCATTTCTTGGATATGCCCTATGAAGATTTGAATTCATCTGTTCATGTGTCGACTCTGGTGGGGGATACTGTTGTGGTAGACCGGGTGTACCGGTCTTGTGTCATATCTATTAGGGGTTTGGAGACCCGGGCAGACTTATTATGGCTTAGTATGGTTGACTTCGATGTGATATTGGGCATGGATTGGCTATCTCCGTGCCATTCTGTTCTTGACTGTCACACCAAGACTGTGACCTTAGCCATGCCCGGATTGCATATAATTGAGTGGAGAGGTTCGGTGGAGTATGTGCCTAGTAGGGTGATTTCTTATCTGAAGGCCCAACGTATGATTGGGAAAGGGTGTGAGTCTTATCTATCCTTTGTGAGGGATGTTAGTAGTGAGACTCCTTCTATTGATTCTGTTCCTGTGGTCTGTGAGTTTCCGGACGTTTTCCCTGCAGACCTTCCATGCATGCCACTTGACAGGGACATTGACTTTGGTATTGACTTGTTACCAGATACTCAGCCTATCTCTATTCCGCCTTACCGCATGGCCCCAGCAGAGTTGAAGGAATTGAAGGAGCAGCTTCAGGAACTCCTTGATAAGGGGTTCGTTCGGCCTAGTGTTTCACCTTGGGGTGCGCCGGTGTTGTTCGTAAAGAAGAAGGATGGTTCTACGCGCATGTGCATTGACTATAGGCAGCTGAATAATGTTACGGTGAAGAACCGGTATCCTTTGCCTCGCATTGATGACTTATTTGATCAGCTTCAGGGAACTAAGGCGTTCTCCAAGATTGACTTGAGATCGGGTTATCACCAGTTGAAGATTCGGGATTCTGATATTCTGAAGACTGCTTTCTGGACCAGATACGGTCACTATGAGTTTTTGGTTATGTCTTTTGGTCTGACCAATGCCCCAGCCGCGTTCATGCACTTAATGAACAGCGTGTTTCAGCCTTTCCTTGATTCATTCGTTATTGTGTTCATTGACGACATCCTGGTGTATTCTTGTAGTCAGGAGGAGCACGCGCAGCATTTGCGGGTTGTGTTGCAGAGGTTGAGAGAGGAGAAGCTTTATGCAAAGTTCTCCAAATATGAGTTCTGGCTTAGTTCGGTAGCTTTCTTGGGTCACGTGGTGTCTAGTGAGGGTATTCAGGTGGACCCAAAGAAGATAGAGGCGGTGCAGAGTTGGCCCAGACCTTCCTCAGCTATGGAGATTAGGAGTTTTCTTGGCTTGGCGGGTTATTACCGTCGCTTTGTGGAGGGATTCTCCTCTATTGCTTCACCACTGACCAGATTGACCCAGAAGGGTGCTCCATTCAGATGGTCCGATGAGTGTGAGGAGAGCTTTCAAAAGCTCAAGTCAACATTGACTACAGCTCCAGTATTGGTATTGCCTACTGGTTCGGGTTCTTATAGAGTCTATTATGATGCTTCCAGAGTTGGCTTGGGAGCAGTTTTGATGCAGGACGGTAGGGTGATTGCCTACGCGTCCAGACAGTTGAAGGTGCACGAGAAGAATTATCCAGTGCACGATCTTGAGCTAGTTGCTATTGTTCATGGCTTAAAGATCTGGCGTCATTATTTGTACGGGGTCCAGTGTGAGATTTATAACGATCATTGCAGTTTGCAGAATCTTCTGAGGCAGAAGGATTTGAATTTGCGCCAGAGGAGATGGTTGGAGCTTCTTAAGGATTATGACCTCACTATTCTGTATCACCCGGGGAAAGCCAATGTAGTGGCCGATGCCCTGAGTCGCCGAGCAAGGAGTTTGGGAAGTCTATCCTATCTTTCAGCAGCAGAGCGGCCCTTAGCACGTGATGTTCAGACCTTAGCAGGGAAGCTGGTGAGATTGGATTTCTCCGAGCCTCCGCGGGTGTTAGCTAGCATGGCGTCCCGGTCTTCTCTATATGATCAGATTAGAGCACGCCAGTATGATGACCGTCATTTGTTGGTTATTGAGGACAAGGTCCGTCGAGGTGATGCCAGGGTTGTGACTATTGATGATGGCGGGGTTATGAGGATGCATGGCCGTATTTGTGTGCCCGACGTAGATGGTCTTCGAGAGTCGATATTACCAGAGGCCCATAGCTCGCGGTATTCCATCCATCCGGGTGCTGCGAAGATGTACCAGGACCTGAGACAACAGTATTGGTGGAGGCGGATGAAGATAGATATTGTGGAGTATGTAGCACGGTGCCTCAACTGTCAGAAGGTCAAGTATGAACACCAGAGGCCAGGTGGGTTGCTTCAGGAGTTAGTAATTCTAGAGTGGAAGTGGGAGCGGATCACCATGGACTTTGTAGTTGGGCTCCCACGGACTTCGAAGAGATTTGATGCTTTTTGGGTTATTGTGGATCGACTGACCAAGTCTGCGCACTTCATTCATGTCAGTACTACTTATACTTCTGAGAGGTTAGCTGGTATTTACATCAGGGAGATTGTCCGACTGCATGGGGTCCCAGTTTCTATTATTGCTGACAGAGGTACTCAGCTCACATCTCAGTTTTGGAGGGCTATGCAGAGAGGTATGGGTACTCAGGTAGAGCTGAGCACAACATTCCATCCCCAGACTGACGGGCAGTCAGAGCGGACTATTCAGATCCTAGAGGACATGTTGCGTGCTTGTGTGATGGATTTCGGTGGTTCGTCGGATCAATTTCTGCCATTAGCGGAGTTTGCATATAATAACAGTTACCAATCCAGTATTCAGATGGAGCCGTATGAGGCTTTATATGGTAGGAGGTGTAGATCCCCGGTGGGTTGGTTTGAGCCCGGTGAGGCTATATTGGTAGGCCCAGACTTGGTTCAGGATGCATTGGAACGGGTGAAGTGGATTCAGGAGCGACTTCGCACGGCTCAGTCCAGGCAGAAGAGCTATGCGGACCGAAATGTTCGGGACGTGTATTTCATGGAGGGTGACAAGGTACTGCTGAAGGTGTCACCTATGAAGGGTGTTATGAGGTTCGGGAAGAGGGGAAAGCTTAGTCCCCGGTTCATTGGTCCATTTGAGGTGCTTCAGAAGGTTGGAGAGGTGGCTTATAGACTTGCTTTGCCACCCAACTTGTCTAGTGTTCATCCGGTGTTCCACGTGTCGATGCTCCGGAAGTATGTTGGTGACCCGTCTCATGTCTTATACTTAAGTACAATTCAGCTCGAGGATGATATGTCATATGAGGTTGAACTAGTTGATATTTTGGCTCGCGAGGTCAGAAAGTTGAGGTCAAAAGAGATAGCTTTAGTGAAGGTGCAGTGGAGAGGTCAGCCAGTGGAATAGGCTACTTGGGAGATCAAGCGGGAGATGCGGAGCAGATATCCTCACTTGTTTGAGACTCCAGGTATGCTTCTAGACCCGTTCGAGGATGAACGTTTGTTTAAGAGGGGGAGAATGTAACGATCCGGCCAGTCATTACGTAGAACATGCATTTATTTTCACTGTTTATGCCTTGTCGTATCTTGGTTAGACTGTTCATGATATGATAGATCTGATTAGCTCGGGTTTAGAGTGATTATAGAAGGAATTTAGGCACTCAATCTCTAAAAATAGCCTTAGAGTTGGAAAAATCAACCCGTAGTTGAATTATTGGTAAATGACCTCGGAATGCAGATTTTATGGCTCGGATAGCTTCGTTAGGTGAATTGGGACTTAGGAGTGTGTTCGGAACATTTTTGTGATGTCCGGTGTAGAATTAGGCTTGAATTGGCGAAAGCTAGTTTTGGTGATTTCCGGTCGGCAATGGAAAATAGGCTATCGAGGTCGGAATGAAATTCTGACAGTTAGAATAGGTTTGTATAGTCATTTTGGATATGTCTGTAAAATTTCAGGTCAATCGGAGTTGTTTTGGGTAGTTTCGGCATCGTTGGTGAAATTTAAAATTTTCGATGTTCATAGGCTTGAATTTGATGAGTTTTTAGAGTTTTGATGTTCCAAAGGGTCGACTAAGTTTGAATGATCATATATGATGCGTTGGTATGTTTGGTTGGGGTTCCGAGGGGCTCGGGCTTGATTTCGGATGGCGAACGGGGAATTTGGACTTGGCAAAATGCAGCTTTAGCTGCTATTTTGATGTTTTCGAACCTGCGGAAGAGGAGCCGCAAATGCGGTCCCGCAGGAGCGGACATGGCTCCGCAAGTGCGAGGAATTGGTCGCACCTGCGATGTCGCAAGTGCGGAAGGAGTATCGAAGGTGCGAAATTGGGAGACCCCAGGGGAGATCGCAGGTGCGGAAGAAGCATCGGCAGACATAGCTGCTCCCTCAACTGCCTGTGCCACAATACCCGGCTGAGCTGCTCCAGCTGTCTGAGGTGCTGGAGTCTAGAACTAAGAAGGTAGCTGCTCTGGTGTGCGGGTAGCAGGAGTCTGGGCCCCTCCCCCAGCCTGAGAGACGGATGGTGCAGTAGGAAGTAGACTGGCCTGAGCCACGCTCTCCATAAGTCCCACTAAGCGGACCAGAGCGTCCTGAAGTACCGGGGTGGCAATGAACCCCTCTGGGACCTGAGCTAGTCCCACTGGAATCGTCTGAGTAGGCACCTCAGTGGCAAAATATACCTGTGGATCCTCTACTGGGGCTGCTGCCCTGGGCTGAGCCCTGCCCCCTGCCTCGGCCTCTAGCACGACCTCGTCCTCGTCCTCGTCCTCGGCCCCTCGTAGGAGCTGCAACTGGAGGATCGGGATGCTGATCGATAGATGAGGAAGCACACATTCTCGTCTTCTGCGAGAGAGTAGAATAGAAACTCAGTTAGCATTTAGAACTCAAATCGCACGATAGAGAAGAAAATATGTGAAGTTATTCCTAACTTTGCAGCCTCTGGGGAATAAGTACAGATGTCTCCGTACCGATCCCTCAGACTCTACCAAGTTTGTCCGTGAATTGTGAGACCTAAGCAACCTAGTGCAATTCAATAATATATAACAGGAATAACGACAGGAACATAACCAGTTAAGTGTAAAACAGGGGAGAACATGCTGGGGACAAGGGGGAATAAATTACTGAATCACAGAACGAAGAAACAGTCTAAGTATCAAAAATAGCACCGGAAGTAAACACATAGAACAAACAAGTACACGACATCACCCTTCGTGCTTTACTCTGATCCTCACCAAAACAAGTGCACGGCATCACCCTTCGTGCTTTTACTCTCATCCTCACCAAAATAATTAAATAAATGCACGGCATCACCCTTCGTGCTTTTACTCTCATCCTCACAATGCAATGAATAAATAAAAACGGCACGGCATTATCCTTCGTGCTTTTAAATATTAAATCATGACACCGCATCACCCTTCGTGCTTTACACTCTCATCCTCACAATGCAACAAATAAATACACGGCATCACCCTTCGTGCTTTACACTCTTCCTCACCCAAACAATATCAAGAACAACAGTTTGGCAAGGAAAAATCAATAAGATGTATCATAATCACAACATCCCGGCAAGGGAACAACAGTAGAAACAAATACCGTCCCGGCAAGGGACACAACTATAACCAATCTTGCTCAAGTGTAAAACTTAAAAAACTAAACCTCAACCGAACAATTAATCAACAGTGTTCACAACCAAGTATTTCCAACAATTGAATAACCCCCAAAATGAAATCTACTTCATAACACAGTAAATAACGAAGAAAAACACATATATCATAAAGACCGACTCACGGGCATGCTTGACAACAATGCATAGGTACTCGTCACCTCACCTATACATTGAACAAGGGATAAACACGTAGCACATATGACTCAACACTTATTCCCTCAATCTAAGGTTAGGCCAAACACTTACCTCGATGCCACGAATAATTCAAGCTTTTACTACCGCTTTACCTCTTGATTACACCACCAACTCGCTCGTATCTAGCCACAAGTTACTTAATTATATCAATAAATGCTAAATGAATCAATTCTAATTCATGAAAATGAGTTTTCTAAAGTTTTCTCCCAAAAAAGTCAAAAATCGACCCCGGACCCGCTCGGTCCAAACTCGAAATTCGAACCAAAACCCGATTACCCATTCACCCCCGAGCCCAGATATCTAAATGGTTTTGGAATCCGACCTCAATTTGAGATCTAAATCCCCAAATTTCAATATTCTTACGTTTTACCCAAAATTCCCAATTCCACCATGAAAACCCTAGATTCTAGGTTGAAATTTTGTAAAAAGAAATTAAGGATTAAAGAAAATGAGTTAGAAATCACTTACTAATGTTTTGGAGAAGAAAGAGTGTTTGGAAAATCGCCTCTTATGTTTTTTGGGTTTTGAAAAATGAAAAATAACTGAAAATCTCGTTTAAATACACCCCCTCCCCTCAAGGCCCACCGCGGACCGCGCAAAGACGACCGCAACCGCGAAGGCCCACCGTGGACCACACCTAATCGACCGCGGCCGCGAAGGTCTTCCGCGGTCCGCATATAATCGACTGCGGACCGCACTGGCGGGTTCAGAGACCTGTACTTCTCTGAACCTGCAACAGCCCTGTTCTAAGCCTAAAAGCATCCCCGGACCTACCCGAAACTCACCCGAGCCCTCGGAACTTCAAACCAAAAGTGCACACAACCTCGAACATATCTTACGGACTTATTTGTGTAATCAAATCACCAAAATAACATCATAAACATCGGATTAAACCCCAAAATCAACGAGGTTCCTCAAAACTCCTTTAAACATCAATTTTTTGCAATTTAGGTCCGAACCCTGTCAAATGGATTCCGTTTCTTGCCAAATTTCACTGACATAACAAATATATTATATTGGACATGTACCGGTCTCCGGAACTATTATACGGGCCCGATACCACAAGTTTCACATAGAATTTCATTTTCAAAAACCTTTATATTTTTCAGAAAATAATTTTCTTTAAAAATTCATTTCTCGAACTTGGGACCTCAGAATTCGATTTCGGGCATTCGCCCAAGTCCTATATTTTTCTACGGACCCTCGGGGATCGCCAAATCGCGAGTCCGAGTCCGAGTCCGAGTCTGTTTACCAAAAATGTTGACCAAAGTCAACTTTACTCAAATTTTAACACACAAATATCATTTCCATTAGTTTTTCTCATAACGACATCCCGACTACACGCTCGGGCTGCGCACGCAAATCGAGGTGACATGAAAAGAGGTTCTCATGACCTCGAAACGCAGATTTAGCTAGAAATGCACGGGATGACCTTTTGGGTCATCACACACGTCAAATAAATTCCGATTCTCACCAAATTTCGCAGACAAGGCTTAAATATTATAACAAACCTGTATCGAGCTCCGGAACCAGAGTGCGAGCCTGATACCAACGGTTTCAAACGTTAATTCATTTCTTTATTTCATTAATAATTCAGCAAAACCATTTCTTTCAAAAATTGATTTCTAAGGCTTGGGACCTCGGAATTCAATTCTGGACATACACTCAAGTCCCATATTTTACTGCGGACCTCCCGGAATCGTCGAAACACAGATCCGAGTCTGTTTACTCAAAATGTTGACTCAAGTCAACTAAAACAAAAAAAAATTAATTCTAAAAATTATTATTTAGTATATTTTCACATAAAAGCTTTTCGGTTTCACGCCCAGACTGCGCACGCAAATTGAGGTAGTTAAAATTAATCTTTTATGGCTAATAAACTTAGAATTGAGTCTAAATTCATAAAATGACCCCTTGGGTCCTCACACAAACATAAGTCTATAACCTCATTCAACAATGAGATTCTACTTTAATGATATCATCTATTATATGTCAAGTTTATTAATGACTCATTGTCTCTAATATTATGAAGTGTAGTTTCAAAAGTAGAATTATAGCACAATTATGATAAATGAAGAATATAAAAAAAAATAAAAAACATGAGCAACTACATGGTATAACAAAAAGTAAAGGTTGAAAAATGAGAATATTTTTAAATATTAAAAAAATAATCTATCTCTAAACATAATTGAGTTGCATATAACCTCATCCAATAGCAAAGTTCAACTTTAATGACATTATTCATTATAAGTCAAGTTTGAATGACTCATTCTTTCTAAGATTACGAGGTATAATTATTTAGGAAATTAAAATAATAACATAGCTAAGTGTAATAAAAAAAATATGAGAAATTATGTAGAAACATGTGAAGTAGAGGTGGTAAATGATAAATAATGAAATAAATGATAAATAATGTAAAAAGAATAATATTTCAAAAGAAAAAATTAAAAGGTTAAAATAAAAATAAATTTTAAAGAATAAAAGAATAAAATAAAAAAGAGAACTTAAAAGAAAATAAATTAGACTAAAAAAATAACATTGTCATTACATCATGTAATTATGTGCAATTTTCAATTCTTCCTTGAAAATTGTAGAGTGTAATGACACTTTCTCAATTATACATCTAATAATTACTTGATGAGATAAACATATTAAAATTTATAATTATATCTAATTGCACAAAAAATTATAAGGTGATGGCTAGGGATGGCAATTGGGGCGGTTGGGGCAGGGTAATCTTTGACCCATTAAGATTTTGACCCGCCCTGCCCTGCCCCGTTTAGCTTTGTTCCAAAATTTTGCCCTGCCCTGCCCTGACCTATTAAGCCCTGCCCCGCCCTGCCCCGTTTAGATTTATTTTTATTTTTTTTAATTTTTTTTATTTCCTAGTAAATACTTTGTCTTACTCATTTCTCAGAAAAGTCTACTATCCTTTAAAGGTATTTCATCAAATTTGCGCCTGTGACATCCTCTAGCTACTTCAATATCAATTTATGAGAGAAAAGAAGACATGGAAAAAAAGTAAGCAAGGGGCTGACCTACAACCAACCTGCCCCATTAAATTTTAAAAAAAATGTAGTTTTGCCCTGCCCCGCCCTACCCTGCCCATTTACATATTTCTCTGCCTTGCCTCGTTTACTGTTTGCCCTGTCCCGCCCCGCCCTGCCCCGCCCCGCCCCAATTGCCATCCTTAGTGATGGCTTTTCCAACAAGCTCTTATTCTAACAAGGGTTAAAAAAACACAAAGCTCCATATTGGATGATGTTTTCCATTTTTGTCCGATGTTGGATAAATTTGAAATTGTCATTTCTCACCAACTGGAGGGAGAAAGTCTTCGCAATATGACAGCTATCCTCTTAGACTTAGTGGTGGCAAAGTCAGTTTAGATAATTGAACCGTCCGCCAGTGATGGCAGTCAATAAGTTAATTTTATATTCTTAATAAATAATATTATATGTATGATCAATACGTGAACCCGTGGTTTTTTTATCAAATTAAATATTTTATATAAATATTTTTCAGAATTGATTTAATATTATTTATTGATATTTATACGCTATAAAGATTAAATGTTCGCTTGATTGAACGTTGAGTTATTTTTCGAGAGAAGTAGGGATCAACTTCAATTAATACTTTTATTTTTTTCTCCTTTTTTTATGGTGCATCCATTTTATAAAAATCGACTAAGGGTCTGATTTACCCCTCTATTATTATAAATGGGCCTTATTTATCCTCCGTTTAAATTTTCTATCAAAAATATCCTTACCGTTATAGATTAGGCATATTTATCCCTTATACGTTAAAAACACCCTCCCAACTTTTATAAGGAATTTTTACATTCATATACCATATATGAAACCTTATCACCCTTAATGTGTAAGGTTTGATTTAATTATACTTAGTATACCAAATTACCAAATCTATACCATAATTAATTTAGGAGTATAATTAATGGGCAATTTTTTACTCCTTAATTAAAGGGGTATAATTAATGGGCAGATTTTTACTCCTTAATTAAAGGTGTTCATATATCCCACGTTTCTCTCTCCTCATCATTCGTAACCAGCCGTTTTCCCCTCCCCTTTCTTCCTCTTCTCCCTTCCTTCTTCTTCAAATTGTAGAATTCAGACCTTCGAGATTCAACAAGTCGAAATTGCTACATTCTGTTCTTCATCGTTTTCAGAAATTGGCGATCATATATATGTTCTTCATCTTTTCTTCTCTCAAATCCACCATTGACAACCATTAAAAAGCTTGAAAGCTTGAATTCAAATTTGGGTTTTCAAAAANATAGGAAAGAATCCAAAGCTTGCAAGGATGTTAGGCTTCGAACGCTGTTAGGACAGATAAATTGGAAAGCTAGGACGAAATAGCCTACCTTGAATACAGAATCAATTACCAGACGGACTGGCTGGCCCACTTGTACGTAATAGAATAGAAATCAAGGCAAATTCCCCTGATGGAGTTTATATCTCAATTTTGAGGGTTTTTGGCGAAGATGGGACTTGGTTTTGACTGAATTTCAGATTGAATCTCGAAGAAGAAGAAGAAGAAGAAGAAGAAGACATATTACAGAAATTGTAGATAAATTGTAGATAAATTGTAGTTAAATTATAGTTAAATTGTAGAGAAATTGTAGTTAAATTGTAGATTGTGTCCAGAATATAGTTAATGTATAATTTTTTTGTAGACAAATTGTATTCTAAACATCATAATAACTACATTTAATATAACTACAAAATTTTCTATTCATCTACAAAAA
>ML263646.1:130404-262683 GCA_005239495.1 Nicotiana undulata
ATATATATATATATATATATATATATATATATATATATATATATGCTTTCCATGACATTTAGACAAGTGCTTCTGCAGCATCTTTGGAACTTTGAACTGGTACTCTTTATACCAGGAGCAGAAAGAAATATGGATGATCTTGAAACACCGAGAGAGGTGGGGAACTTTTTATTTTTGGATGTTACGTATGCCTTCTCCCTCCCTGTCTGTGTTTCTATCTTTTTAAACTGTCTTTCGATTCATTATACTCTTTTGTAATATCAGATTTAAAGATCATCCACATGTTGCTGGGATCGGGCGGGTTTAATTAAAAAAATGGGCGCGGTCAATTGGTCCAATAAGGGATGCCACGCGGATTTTAAAAAGTGGGAGGATATTTTTAACGTGTAAGGAATAAATATGCACCTAATCTATAACGGTAGGGATATTTTTGATAGAAAACGTAAACGAATGATACATAAGGCTCATTTATGATAGTAGAAGGGCAAATCAAACATTTAACCGTATAAAAATTTCTAGATCCGTTTTTGGGTACGAAAAGATTTAAGTAAAATAAGACGGTCAGTAAAAATTAATATCCTTGACCTCAAGTAGTTTGGAAGTTAGCATATATTTTATTGTATTCTTATTATATACTCCAATCAATGTGATGATATTATTTCTTTTGACCATTGAAAAATCGATAACTTTATATATTTAGAAATAACTAGTTTTAGTATACTTGCGTTGCACATAAATTTGTGTCTATTAATAAATGTGTATAGAATATTGAACAAAAAATAAATTTTGAATATAAAATTGAACTCATAATAATTAAAAAAATTTCACCTCATAATGAGAATTAAATATTTAGGAAAATTTATTAGGCCAAATGGCCTCGGGGCCACTTAAACTTGTATCAGTTTGCAAAGCCGATACATGAACTTATCTTTTTTCTATTTGAACACTCCAACTTGACAAAACGGGTATTAATAAACACTTTTGACCGTTGACCATGCCTATGTGGAAGCACTGTAACTGACATGGCTAAGCTGTGTGCAAATCAAGCTGCCAAGGCGCGTGAGTAGTATTATTTTTACTAAAAAGAATTAAAGTTAGAATAAAATATAAATAACAAGGAAAAACAAAAAAAGAAAAAGAAAAAGACATTTCCCTCTCTTTTCCCCTCCCCTCCCAATCCTCTCGTCTTCCCAGAACTTCCACCTCCTTTCTGTAATTTTTTTTATTATTTATCCTAATTTCTCTCCCCTCCCCTCCCAAATCTCTCATCTTCCTAACATAACTCCCACCACATTTATCTAATATTTTTCATTTTTAATCCTAATTTTTCTTCCCCTCCTTTTTCTTTGTTTCTTCTCCCTTCATCTTCCCCCTCAAAAATCTTTTCTTTCATTTGCTAGCTTCCATTCATTATTTCCGTCCCAATCTCCCTGAACCACCGATGGTCGGAAGAAATCTCGAGCTTTATCATTGTTTTATCATTGAATTCATCTTTGTCAAAATAGCAACGAAAAAGGAAGATTTACTATGATATTGGGTAACATTCACTATCAAAATCATGGATGTCTATTAATATTTTTTGAAATTCCAAAATAATTTTTTTTATGGCCTAATCATGACCATAGTTATGAGAAAGAATAATGAAGAAAAAGAGAAAGGAGAAGAAATAAGAGTAAGGAAAAGAAGGGAGGAGGATGAACGAAGAAGAAGGGGATGGTTTGGGGTAGTATGTTTCAGGTGTTTTTTTTTTCTTTTTTGTATTTGTAACTTTTTTTTGTTAATTTTGTATTTTAAAATGGGACCCACAAATACCACATGTCAAGTAATAAATAGTTTAGTATATGACGTGGTGTACATGTCAGCGCAATTGATGTACACGCTCTGGTGGGTGTGTTTATTAGTACCCATTTTGTCAAGTTNAAAACTGTTAACAAGGCGGGTAATTTCCAAATCATTAATATATTTAGTAATATAGTTTCCTATATGGTATAGGAACGAAAATATCCCCTTTTATAATTTGCATGGCATCACCTTGTTGGACCAACTAACCCGCCCCATTTAAGTTAAATCTGCAGATCAAATGGCAAATTGGTTTGCACACTTATAAGTCTACTACTCTAGGTTTAAAAGAATTTTTTCTAACTCAGATCCCATATTTATAACCAACCAATAAAAACCCTCAACATTAATTTTATGACATACAAATATATATATATATATATATATNCAAGGAAAAACAAAAAAAGAAAAAGAAAAAGACATTTCCCTCTCTTTTCCCCTCCCCTCCCAATCCTCTCGTCTTCCCAGAACTTCCACCTCCTTTCTGTAATTTTTTTTATTATTTATCCTAATTTCTCTCCCCTCCCCTCCCAAATCTCTCATCTTCCTAACATAACTCCCACCACATTTATCTAATATTTTTCATTTTTAATCCTAATTTTTCTTCCCCTCCTTTTTCTTTGTTTCTTCTCCCTTCATCTTCCCCCTCAAAAATCTTTTCTTTCATTTGCTAGCTTCCATTCATTATTTCCGTCCCAATCTCCCTGAACCACCGATGGTCGGAAGAAATCTCGAGCTTTATCATTGTTTTATCATTGAATTCATCTTTGTCAAAATAGCAACGAAAAAGGAAGATTTACTATGATATTGGGTAACATTCACTATCAAAATCATGGATGTCTATTAATATTTTTTGAAATTCCAAAATAATTTTTTTTATGGCCTAATCATGACCATAGTTATGAGAAAGAATAATGAAGAAAAAGAGAAAGGAGAAGAAATAAGAGTAAGGAAAAGAAGGGAGGAGGATGAACGAAGAAGAAGGGGATGGTTTGGGGTAGTATGTTTCAGGTGTTTTTTTTTTCTTTTTTGTATTTGTAACTTTTTTTTGTTAATTTTGTATTTTAAAATGGGACCCACAAATACCACATGTCAAGTAATAAATAGTTTAGTATATGACGTGGTGTACATGTCAGCGCAATTGATGTACATGCTCTGGTGGGTGTGTTTATTAGTACCCATTTTGTCAAGTTAAAGTGCTCAAATAGGAAAAATATAAGTTCATGTATCGGCTTTGCAAACTGATACAAGTTTAAGTAGCCCAGAGGCCATTTGGCCAATTTATTATGTTATACATCAACATTACAATATATAACAATTAGTTCACATGAGTTGGACAACATATCCCATTATTCTTCAAAGTTTACCCGATATTTAAGTGCAGTTTATTTATAGATTCTTTTTATAATACCAAACATAAGTTTATTATAGAGTTACATATTAATATCAAATATAGATTCAAAAAAAAACTAAAATAAGGATTTAGCATATTAGAAAATTTTATTTCCTAACGACACGATATACATAAAAAATATTATGAGTAGTTTTATTTGCTGTTGTCTAAATTTAATAAATGGGATATAACTTTCAAAACATAATATTATAAATTATTTTCGTGCGCTAGGTAATTATATTAATTAGCAAATTTTTATATTATAAGTGAGACAACAAAATCTAGCACCACACCTTGAAATTAATTCCGTGAAATAGTTATGATGACAAATGGAAAGTCCAAACGGGAATAATCATTTATTATGAGATAATGAAAATTATTTGCCTAAATGAATGAATTTGTAAAAAAATCTGGCTAGATGTAAGGACGTCAATTGTCAATCTCCATTTTTCAATTAACACGATTATTAATAAGATCTTTAATTGAGAGCTAGAATGCTTAATCAAGTTTTTTTTATAATGCAATTACTTTAACAATCTCTGTAAAATTTATAAATAAGTCAATCTTTAAGTATATGAGATATGATAAACAAAAATCACAATTGACAACTTTTTAATTCACAATTTTCTATCAAAAATTAACTTACGTATGCTATTATATAACTTCAAGAAAAAGCTAAAGGTCAAAAAATTTACCTCAAATCACAAGCAACTGCAAATAATGATACTATTAAAAATTTACTACAAGCATAATAAATACTTGTTCTTTTATAAAAGTATTCAACTCCTAATTTTGAATTTTTTTTAGTTTTAATTTCTAGATTAATTGTCGAATCCTAAACCTATAGAATCTAATTCTTTTGTTTTTTTTAATCCAATGACATTACATTAATTATGAATTCTAAACCAAAAATAATAATTTGAATTGAATGTTTTAAATAAAATATTTATAAGTAATTAATTGGTTAAAATTTAATAACAAACAAAAAACTCCTAAACCTAAAAGGAGCTTAAAGTGCTCCAAGTTTCCTAACAGGAAACTAACGTGATTTACTGTTATAAGGAAAACTAACGTGTTATTATTTTCCTTTTACAAATATGGTGTACTACCAATTTCTAATAAGGAAAACTTTAATAACTCAAATTTAGTTAATTTTAAAATTTTAAATATTTAAATAATAATTAAATGACTATTTTATTTAATGTGAACTTTATGTTTAAAGAATAAAAAAGACGAACGATATATCACTAAGGGCCTTCGTGCTTTTAATATAGTATAGATATAAGTTAATTTATTTCTTTTAATTAGATAATTTATGATCACGCTAACACTTATAATTTCTTTAAACCATAAATTTTAATAAAATATTTTCTTAAATTTCATATGCACTTAATGGAGTTTCCTTGTCTCCTTCTGACGGCATCGAGATTGAGGCAAGAGCTGCTACCCTACCCCGGGCTTTGGATCAAGGAGTAACTCCGCAGTCTGCAAATGTTTCATTTCCTTGTATAAAGCTTTATAGATAGCTAACAACAAAAATTATCTTATTTTGGGAAGTATTTTTAGTATTTTTCTAAAAAAAAATCCGATAAGAAATAATTTGTATTTGGCTAATTTGTTGGAATTTGAACTTACGTTAATTGATTATAGCCTAAAAAAATAGTGACGTGACCCACGTGGTGGATAAATAAAAAGCCTAATATTAAATATTATGTGTCTGGATAAGTGAGCCCCAATAACTATTGTGACACTCTTTATAAATAGAGGTCAACCTCCTTTTCCCTAACTATTAGAAAACCTAGCGTATTCTACCTCTTGAATACATGGTAACGATAGACGTCCCATCAGTCAAGTTCTCCATACTGTGAGAGCGCGTAGTTAGTGAATTGTAGAAGTTGGTCTCAGGCTTAATCGCCGGTTTGCTGTCACCGCTTAATCCATGGAGTTAAACAGTACTTCCTTAAACTCTAACTTTAGATTGATTGTGTATTTGTGTCTTAATCTTTGCCATGACTGCAAATTAATTATCTTACACTTGGTATCAAAGCCACCATAGTTAGAGATTAAGATCATTATTTAATCTTGAGGAAGAAATTTGTATCAGTATCTGCTGTCCGATACTTTGTTACGACTATGCGAGATCTTGTTCAGATTTATCTAAATTAATTAACCACTGCCGGTTCAGATTATCTATAGATTGAATGTTATATCTGTTTGACGTGATAATTGAGTTGTGGTTTGAACATCACCGTTTTATCAATTTAAATTTAATTTTAATTAAAAAAATAATACCTGATTGTTTTGAGGTGAGCGACGGAGGCTGTTTGCAGGTTCTCAAAGTTGCTGCTTGTAATCGTTAAAACCTAATGTATGTGAGAATAAGTTTGTACGTTTCATCTATTTAAGAAATTATGCTTTCTTGTTCAACCTTTTATTTATTTAATATACAAGTACAATCCACATGTACAATAAAAGGTAAGAATAATCATGTTGGTGGAGAAGTATGATTTGGATTCTGTAAACTAATTAGAGGCACCTTAATGTTACTGTAGACTTTGCAATTTGGCTACCAACGAAATACTCGATTGCTGGTGTTTTTGATTTTTAAGTCAGTGAGTGAAATTAATAATTAAAGGAGTTTAAATATATGGGTGGTTTATCACATGTATTAACGTGTATAACTAAGAAACTATGATTAATAAATAGTGTCATTAAAGTGATCTATTTATTTGGAGTCACTGAAAAGTTCTTAATATTATATACATAAAAGATCATTTACTATATGGATTATGAATTATGATTAATAAATAATTTCCACCAAAGTGATCTGTTTATTTGAGTCATTAAAATATTCTTAATGCACCATAACTAAACTGTCCTTTACAAGTGTACATTAATGTTGGAGATTTGCCTTTTGAAACTAGTGACGCTGAATTAATTAATGAGAATAGGTATTATGTTTTCCACCTAAAGAAGGAACATAATATCTTGAATTCTCATGTGTATAAACAAGGATAATTTGTTATAAGAGGAGGTTTTGTGTCTTTTACATAAAGGAAGGACATAATGTATGCCTTGTACTCTTAATATGGGGAGGAGGTTTTTGTATCTCTTGCCTAAAAGTGGGGATGGAATGAATGCCTTGGACTCCTTTTGTTTAATGAAAGAGGAGATAGTTACATCCTCTACCCAAAAGAAGGGTGTAATGGATGTCTTTGACTCTTTTGATTTAATATATTCCTGCCCATAATTTTATCTAATTTTTGTGTTGTTTGCTTATACAGCTGTTAACAACATGACTACTCAATTGAATTCCATTGAAACTCTGACTAGTAGCAACTACGAGAAGTGGAAACAGGATGTTGAAATAGTGTTAGGTCTGATGAACCTGGACTTTGCATTGACTGAACAGAAACCTACTGAACCTACAACTACTAGTACTTTAAGTATGAAAAATGGATGAAGGCTAATAAATTGAGCCTTATGATCATGAAGAGATCCATTTCTGATTACATAAAAGGTGCTATTTCTTGGAAAAGTGAGAAACAAAGCATCACCGCTACCTCTACAATGGAAGCTGAGTTTATTGCTTGTTTTGAGATTGCTTCACATGTTGTGTGGATGAAGAATTTTCTTACTAAATTACAAATTATGGATTTTATATCTAAGCCGGTGACTATTTTCTGTGACAATAGTGCAACTGTGTTCTTCTCTAAGAATAACAAGAGAACAAGAGGCTCTAAGCATGTTAGCCTTAAGTTTCTTAAGGTTAGAGATATGGTAAGGGAAGGTGATTTACGTATTGAGCATATTAGCACAGAATCTATGTTGGCTGATCCTTTGACTAAAGGTCTTAGGCCTGTAGTATTTAATGAACATGCTAAAAACAATGGTATTTTAGAGTCTTTTGATGTGCTTTAGTCAGTGAGAGTTATTTTATATTTGCTGACTGAGATATTGCTTTTGATAAATTTTAATTTTATGCAAGCTTGTGTTATTTCATATTTGTTATGCTTATTGACTAACATGATAATTTATTTATTTTTTATTTTCAATTGGACATTGCATAAACTCATGATATCTTTGAGTTTTGCTGCTTGGTTCCTTGATTATCCCGGGTAAGGCACAAGGGAAACCTCCTAAGGTGATGTGATTTAAGTGTCATTTAATTTGGAGGCTCCTGAGGTGATATGGTTATTATATCACTTGGAGGATTATTTCTTTCTAAGACGTGTGACTTTATTGACCTTGATTAGAAAGATAATATGCTTAGCACACATGTTTGATCCATGTTGATGGAAATTCTAGCATATGTAATTGTAGATAGAATTCATACCTTAAAATAGTGTGATGCCTGCTACGATTCATTGTTAGTCTTCTCTATTGAAACTGGATGGATTGTTATATGGGTCATTCTATCTTTGGCTATGTGAGTAGTGTGGCCACTGTAGAGTCTAAAATCTTTTTTCAAAATGATTTTCTTAAAACTCAAAAGTTTAAAAATTGTTTTCTTGTCCTCAATTAACGTTGACGTTCAAGTGGGAGAATGTTGGAATTTGGACTTACGTTAATTGGTTATAGCCTGAAAGGATAGTGACGTGGCCCACGTGGTGGATAAATAAAAAGCCTAATATTAAATATTATGTGTGTGGATAAGTGAGGCCCAATAACTATTGGCCTGTGACAGGTAGACACTCTTTATAAATAGAGGCCAACCCCCATTTTCCTAGCTATTAGAAAACCCTAGCGTATTCTGCCTCTTGAATACGTGGTAACGGTAGACGTCCCATCAGTCAAGTTCTCCAGGCTGTGAGAGCGCGTAGCTAATGGATTATGGAAGTTGATCTCAGGCTTAATCGCCGGTTTGCTGTCACCGCTTAATTCATGGAGTTAAACGGTACGCTTTCTTAAAATCTTACTCTAGATTGATTGTGTAATTGTGTCTTAATCTCTGTTATGGCTGCGAATTAATTATCTTACATAATTAACTTGAAAAGCTGGAGCAGCAATTAGTGTTTGACCAAGCTTTTAAAAACTGCTTCTGAGTATATTTTCTATCAAAAGTGCTTATCAAAAAAATTCTTTTGGAGAGAAACTATTTTTTTCTGCTCCTCCAAAGTTGCTTCTGTTTCTATTCAAAAGCATTTTTTTTTCTTCAAACAGCTTGCCCAAACATTTTTACTTTGAGAAAGAGTAATTTTTTTAAAACAAAAGTGCTTCTAGGATTGAAGAAGTTTGGCCAAACAGGCTACTAATTAACGCAGAGTTTTGTTTCTTTTTTTAAAACACCTGCAACATCTCTATATTATCTTATCTAGTATCACACTTCTGACATTATTATTCATCACATAACGCGTATACATAACTAGTTTGTCAATTAAAAAATTGATAATTAGTGTAATACAAAAGTATCTCCCTCTCAGTGTGTGTATTTTTTCTTGTGAAATTTCTTAAAATTTATATATAACACAAATATCATTGGTTTTGACTGTGTATATCTAAATAGGGAAGAAACGAATGTACATTTTTAATGGTCTTTGTCTGTAACGACCCGGTCGGTCATTTTGAGAGTTAGCGCCCCGATCCCCTAATAACTGTTTTCCCCATGTCTATTTCTGCTTTTGGGACTTGTCGGAACGTTGAATGGTGAAATTCGGAGAGTTTTTGGACGCATAGTCCTTATATGTGAGTTTAGGCTTTAGAAATCGGATCGTAGTTGGAACTGTGTGAAGACGGATCCGGAATGGAATTCCGTCGAATCCGTTAGCTCCATTGAGTGATTTCGGAATTAGAAGCGTGTTCGTAATGTGTTTTTGAGGTCTGTAGTAGATTTAGGCTTGAATTGGCGAAAGTTAGAATTTCAGCAATTTCGGCCGATAGGCGAAATTTTGATATCGGGCTCGGAATGGAATTCTGGAAGTGACAGCAGGTCCGTAGGGTCATTTATGATCCGTGTGCAAAATTTGAGGTCATTCGGATGAGTTTTGACGTGTTTCGGCATCTGATGTTGATTTTGGAAATTTCATAAGTTCTTAGGCTTGAATCCGTGCATAATTGATGATTTCGATGTTATGAGATGTGTTTTGAAGGCTCGACTAAGTTTGAATTAGATATTAGGGTTGGTTGGTAGGTTTGGTTGAGGTCTCGGGGGCCTCGAGTGTGTTTCGGGTGCTCAAACGGGCACTTTTGGCCTTAATCTTATTGCTATTTTTCTGGTGTTCATAGTAGCAGTCGTTGTTCAATGTGATCGCGTCCAAGGAACCGCGATCGCGTAGAGTGGATTTTGGGCCGGTTGGATTGCTCTATGCGATCGCATAGCAAAGGCTGCGATCGCGTAGAATTACTGGGCTGGGTTGGGAAAACTTGGTCAGTGCATTCGCGTGGAGTCTCGAGTGCGAACGCGTAGGGTCAATTCCAGGTGTGTTACGCGAACGCAAGGTGACTTCCGCGATCGCATAGCTCAGCATTTTTAGAGGGTGTAACTTACTCTATGCGATCGCATCTTCTGAGTCGCGATCGCACTTCATATTATTACCTGGGCAGAATCTTAGAACCCCAATTCGAGGGTTTAAGCCATTTTTCACATTTTTGAATTTGAGAGCTCGGGAAGTGCGATTTTTGGAGAGTTTTGAACCAGGGCAACTTGGGTAAGTGATTTATATCCGATTTAGACTAGTTTCCATGATTAGACTCTTAAATCTAGCCTTTATATTCGAAATTTTGGTAAACAAATTGGGAGAAATGGGATAAACTTCCTAGGCCGAATTCTTGAGTTTTGATTGGGATTTTTACATCCGATTTGAGAAATTCTTATATGGTTAGACTCGTGAGTGAATGAGTGTCCGGAATTTATAATTTTTACCCGATTCCGAGACGTGGGCCCGGGGGGGACTTTTTGGGCAATTTTCCAAATTTCGCGTATTAACTTCGAACTTATTAGCTATTTTAGTTCTTTGAGTTGATATTTACTTTATGCAATCAAATTGAATAGATATGGGTTACCCGGAGTCAGATACTCGTGGCAAGAGCGTGATGTTGAGTTGAGTAGCGCAGTCGAGGTAAGTGGCTTGCCTAACTCTGTGTTGGGGACTTCCCTTAAGTTGTTTTGATACCGTTTTGTTATATGAGCACCGTGTACCTGAGATGACGAGTGCGTACACGGGCTATTTTTGCTAAAACTCCACATTTCCTTTCATGACATAAATCATTTTATCCGTATTTCATTGTTTCATGTACTAACTGTGTAGTTTAGCTTAGGAAGAAGCATGCCTACCTATTTTAATTGAGTTTCCCCTAAATTGATACTATTTGCACCATGTTTAGGTAGTTTTATCCGTATTTGCTTGTGATTCTTCCTGAACTGTTTAAAAAAAATTATATTTGGTATTCATTTGCATTTCATATTTAAATTGGGACTACAGACGAGATTCCGGGAGTTTTCCCCCTGTACTTCATCGCATATTTAAATTGGGACTACGGAAGAGATTCCGGGAGATTTTCCCCTGTACTGTATCGCATATTTAAATTGGGACTACGAATTAGATTCCGAGAGCTTTCCCCCTGTACTGCATTGCATATCTGCTACTGTGAGATACGCCGTGCTGAGCCGAGGGCTCCCTTTTTACTATTTCTTTCAGCTTGCTGTTTCTATTATTTTTGCTTTAGCTTATTATATCTCTCTGTGAAATTTCAAACTGTTTTTATTATAAACATCCAGTAGAGCCTTAACCTGACCTCGTCACCACTTGACCGGGGTTAGGCTTGGCACTTACTGGGTACCAAAACTGGAGTACTCTTGCCATTTCCTGTGCATGTTTTCCATGTGCAGATCTAGATACCAGCACCCAATATCATGGCTAGGAGTCGTTCCAGTAGCTTCCAGGAGACCGCGAGGTAATTCTGCCGCGTCCGCAGAATCCCACGAGTCCCCTTCTACTATAGGCATAGAGGACTTATGTATTTTTCTACTATTTCATTGTATAGAGCTAGATTTAGTACAGAGCTTGTGACTGTCGTGACATTCTGGGTTTTGGGAAGTGAAATTTTATATGCCTGAATTACGTGTCTTCTTCTTCTTTTATATTTCAATTATTATATTGCTTTTATTTATCCGCATGGTTTAGGCTTAGCTAGTCGTAGAGACTAGGTGCTGTCACGATACCCAACAGAGGGAAATTTGGATCGTGACAAGTTGGTATCAGAGCATCTAGGTTCATAGGAGTCAGAAGTCACAAGCCGGTTTATTAGAGTCTCGCAGATCGGTGCGGAGACGCCCGTATCTATCTTCGAGAGGCTAAGTAACTGTTAAGAACAATCATATTCTTTGAAATTCCTTGTCGTGCTAGTTACTGTCATCAAAATTCTAAAATTCTATTCTACTCTTGCTCACAGATGGTGCGGACCCGTACCGGACTTACTGACGACCAGGCACCCGAGCCCCCAGCCAGAGCCACTAGAGGAAAGGGCCGGGGTAGAGGATGAGCACGCGGTGCAGCCCGAGCACCAGCGAGAGAGGAGACGGAGGAGCCCCCAGCAGCTACAGTTGGAGAGGCACAGGAGGTCCCTACTATTACTCCAGTCCTCCAGGAGACTTTAGCTCAGTTACTGAGCTCTTTCAGTACTCTGACTCAGGAGGGACTATTCCCGATAGCTCCAGATACATCTCAGGCCGGGGGAGGTACACAGACTCCCTCAGCCCGTACTCCTGAGCAGAGAGTCCATATTGGGCAGGTTCCCGAGTATATTCCTATGCCCCTAGTGGCTCCAGCTCAGCATGATACCAGAGTAGATGTGACTATTGGTAATGACGGCGTGATGACGATGCAGGGCCGTATTTGTGTGACCAATGTGGATGGGCTTCGGGAGTTGATTCTTGAGGAGGCCCATAGCTCGCGGTATTCCATCCACCTGGGTACCGCGAAGATGTACCAGGATCCGAGACAACACTATTAGTGGCGGAGGATGAAAAAGGATATAGTGGAATTTGTAGCCAAGTGTCTCAACTGTCAGCAAGTCAAATGTGAGCATCAGAGACCGGGAGAGTTACTTCAGCAGATTGAGCTTCTAGAGTGGAAGTGGGAGCGGATCACCATGGACTTTGTGGTTGGACTTCCTCAGACTTTGAGGAAGTTCGATGCTATTTGGGTGATTGTGGATCGGCTGACCAAATCAACCCATTTCATTCCAGTGTTGACTACATATTCCTTAGAGAGATTGGCTGAGATTTATATAAGGGAGATTGTCTGGCTCCACGGTATTCCAGTATCGATCATTTTAGACAGAGGTACACAGTTCACTTTGCGGTTCTGGAGAGCTGTTCCGCAAGAGTTAGGCACCAGGGTGGAGTTGAGTACAACCTTTCACCCTTAGACGGACGGGCAGTCCGAGCGCACGATTCAGATTCTGGAGGATATGCCCCGTGCTTGTGTGATGGATTTTGGAGGGTCATGGGACCGATACTTACCACTTGCAGAGTTTGCGTATAATAACATCTACTAGTCCAGCATTCAGATAGCGCCGTATGAGGCCTTGTATGGTAGGCGGTGCAGGTCTCCAGTGGGATGGTTTGAGCTGGGCGAGGCCTGATTGTTGGGTACAGATTTGGTCCAGGATGCCCTGGACAAGGTGAAGGTGATTCAGGAGAGGCTTCGCACAGCTCAGTCCAGACAAAAGAATTATGCGGACTGGAAGGTTTGTGATTTGGCATTTATGACTGGTGATCGAGTATTTCTTCAGGTATCGCCTATGAAGGGCGTCATGAGGTTCGGGAAGAACGGTAAGCTGAGTCCGAGATTTATTGCCCCTTTTGCTGTATTGCAGCGGGTTAGGGAGGTTGCTTATGAGTTGGCCTTGCTTCCCAGCCTAGTAGGTGTTCATCCGGTATTCCATGTCTCTATGCTCCGGAAGTATCACGGTGACCCGACTCTTGTTTTGGGTTTCAGTTCAGTCCAGTTGGACAAGGACCTATCATATATTGAGGAGCCTATAGCTATATTGGATAGGCAGGTCAGAAAGCTCAGGTCAAAGCTTATCGCATCAGTGAAGGTTCAGTGGAGGGGTCATCCGGTCAAGAAGACGACTTGGGAGACCGAGCAGGATATGCGCAGTCAATACCCTCATCTTTTCACAGCTTCAGGTATGTCTCTATACTCATTCGAGGACGAACGATTTTCTTAAGAGGGTGAGAATGTAACGACCCGGTCGGTCGTTTTGAGAGTTAGCGCCCGATCCCCTAATAACTATTTTCCCCATGTCTGTTTATGCTTTTGGGATTTTTCGGAATGTTGAGTGGTGAAATTCGGAGAGTTTTTGGACGTATAATCCTTATATGTGAGTTTAGGCTTTAGAAATCGGGCCGTAGTTGGAATTGTGTGAAGATGGATCCAGAATGGAATTTCGTCGACTCCGTTAGCCCCGTTGAGTGATTTCGGGGTTAGGAGCTTGTTCGGAATGTGTTTTTGAGGTCTGTAGTAGATTTAGGCTTGAATTGGCGAAAGTTAGAATTTTGGCGATTTCGGCTGATAAGCGAAATTTTGATATCGGGATCGGAATTGAATTTCGGAAGTGACAACAGGTCCGTAGTGTCATTTATGACCTGTGTGAAAAATTTGAGGTCATTCGGATGAGTTTTGACGTGTTTCGGCATCAGATGTTGATTTTGGAAATGTCATAAGTTCTTAGGCTTGAATCCGTGCATAATTGATGATTTCAATGTTATGAGATGTGTTTTGAAGGATCGACTAAGTTTGAATGAGTTATTAGGGTTAGTTGGTAGGTTTGGTTGAGGTCTCGGAGGCATCAGGTGTGTTTCGGGTGCTCAAACGGGCACTTTTGGCCTTAATCTTATTGCTATTTTTCTGGTGTTCATAGCAGCAGTCGTTGTTCAATGCGATCACGTCCAAGGAACCGCGATCACGTAGAGTGGATTTTGGGCCAGCTGAATTGCTCTATGCGATCACATAGCAAAGGCTGCGATCGCGTAGAATTACTGGGCTAGGCTGGGAAAACTTAGTTAGTGCGTTCGCGCGGCGTCTCGGGTGTGAATGTGTAAGGTCAATTCCAGTTGTGTTACGTGAATGCAAGGTGACTTCCGCGATCGCATAACTCAGCATTTTGAGAGGGTGTAACTTACTCTATGCGATCGCATCTTCTGAGTCGCGATCGCACTTCATATTATTACCTGGCAGAATATTAGAACCCCAATTCGAGGTTTTAAGCCATTTTTCACATTTTTTGAATTTGAGAGCTCGGGAGGTGCGAATTTTGGAGAGTTTTGAACCTGGCAACTTGGGTAAGTGATTTCTATCCGATTTAGACTAGTTTCCATGATTACACTCTTAAATCTAGTCTTTAAATTCGAAATTTTGGTGGAAAAATTGGGAGAAATGAGATAAACTTCCAAGGCCGAATTCTTGAGTTTTGATTGGGATTTTGACATCCGATTTGAGAAATTCTTATATGGTTAGACTCGTGAGTGAATGAGTGTCCGAAATTTATAATTTTTACCCGATTCCGAGACGTGGGCCGGGGGAGGGGGGACGTTTTGGTCAATTTTCCAAATTTCGCGTATTAGCTTCGAACTTATTAGCTATTTTGGCTCTTTGAGTTGATATTTACTTTATGCAATCAAATTGAATAGATCTGGGCCACCCAGAGTCAGATACTCGTGGCAAGAGCGTGATGTTGAGTTGAGTAGCGCAGTCGAGGTAAGTGGCTTGCCTAACTCTGTGTTGGGGACTTCCCTTAGGTTGTTTTGATACCGTTTTGTTATATGAGCGCCGTGTACGTGAGGTGACGAGTGCGTACACGGGCTATTGTTGCTAAAACTCCACTTTTCCTTTCATGACATAAATCATTATATTCGTATTTCATTGTTTCATGTACTAACTGTGTAGTTTAGCTTAGGAATAAGCATGCCTACCTGTTTTTACTTGAGTTTCCCCTAAATTGCTACTATTTGCACCATGTTTAGGTAGTTTTATCCGAATTTGCCTGTGATTCTTCCTGAAGTGTTTAAAAAAAATCTGTATCCGGTATTCATTTGCATTTCATATTTAAATTGAGACTACAGACAAGATTCCGGGAGCTTTCCCCCTGTACTGCATCGCACATTTAAATTGGGACTACGGACGAGATTCTGGGAGCTTTCCCCCTGTACTGCATCGCACATTTAAATTGGGACTACGGACGAGATTCTGGGAGCTTTCCCCCTGTACTGCATCGCATATTTAAATTGGGACTACGAACTAGATTACGGGAGCTTTCTCCTGTACTGCATTGCATATCTGCTACTGTGAGATACGGCGTGCTGAGCCGGGGGCTCCCTTTTTACTATTTCTTTCAGCTTACTGCTTCTATTGTTTTTGGTTTAGCTTATTATATCTCTCTGTGAAAATTTCAAACTGTTTTTATTATAAACATCCAGTAGAGCCTTAACCTGACCTCGTCACCACTTGACCAGGGTTAGGATTGGCACTTACTGGGTATCAATTGTGGAGTACTCATTCCCTTTCTTGCGGATGTTTTCCATGTGCAGATCCAGGTACCAACACCCAGTATCGTGGCTAGGGGTCGTTCTAGTAGCTGCCAGGAGACCACGAGGTAATTCTGCCGCGTCCGCAGAATCCCACGAGTCCCCTTCTACTCTATTATAGGCATAGAGGACTTATATATTTTTCTACTATTTCATTGTATAGAGCTCCATTTAGTACAGATCTTGTGACTATCGTGATATTCCGGGTTTTGAAAAGTGAAATTGTATATGCCGGGCGACTGAATTACTTGTCTTCTTCTTCTTCTTTTCTATTTTAATTATTATATTACTTTTATTTCTCCGCATGGTTTATGCTTACCTAGGCGTAGAGACTAGGCTTCGTCACGATACCCAACGAAAGGAAATTTGAGAAAAAGACGAGAGAGCAAGACCCAGGAGGCTCGCAGCTACCACGGCCGTAAGCACTCCGCTCGTTCGTAAGCCTCTATTGTATAATGTAATGTCGAACGAAGTTGTTTTTTTGGGGAGACATTTAGAGGTTGTGCGATGCAAAACATACCTTATTTGCCTACACGTGAGATTCCAAAATAATTTCACTCAATTAAAGAATATATATGATATGGTCTATAAAATGTAAACATTATTTCCATAAAACAATATTTCAAGTAAAAGATAAAGTGCCATGTAATATAACTAGTGATGGATAGATTACTAGATTGAATGAACCCTTTGTATCAGTAGTTATATATTGACTGTTCTAAAAACAAAACCCTTTTGTCCAACTTTGGATGTTACTTCTCTTTGGTTGAACTTAGTTGTTAAGAAAATTACTGAAATAATGTATCATTTAAGCTAAAAATTAAAAGAACAAGTACAATAACCTTTTTAAAGGGTACTGGTCTTGAGAATATAAGCTTTTTTTGATAAAGAATATTAAAACCCTCCATATTAGACCTTCGGAGCGAATCCGAATTAGTTAAACTAGTAAAAAAACACATTTTTTCCTTATACTCATTCAATTAGAAAGGTACATGTAAAATCTAGATATTTTAGAAGAGTCTGAATCTTTGCTATACTAATCATATTCTAAATCCCTTGCTAAAAAAATGTTTTTCTTTAATATTTTTTTGTGTGGATTATATCACTCAAATTGAAAAAAAAAGAAGGTCAATTACTTCATTTCATAATTAAATCTTATTCAAATTCCAAGCCTTTGTATCAAATCGCACAACGCTCACTTTTACGGTGTTGGCAACTAGCTAGGGATGGCAATGGGGCGGGGCGGGGCGGGTTTACTCTTATGCGGGTGCGGAGCGGGCAGGTTAAAACAATTTTTAAAATTTTTAAAGCGGGGCGGGGCGGGGCGGGTTCAATGCAGGGCAACTTTGAATTTTATATTTTTGAAACAAAGCAATCATTTCAACTGCAATTTCATATTTTTCTTCACTAGCACGAATACAATTTTGATTTATAATTAACCAATTTGCATAAGTCTCACAAAAATAAAATTACAAAAGTCAATATATCGTATTAGTAATAGGAAATGATAGTAACCCATTTATGAAAGATCATATATTATTACAGAAGTAAAGATATTCTCTGCTATGACGCATTACAAGGAATGCCGGTGTAATGAACATGTTTTTAGAAAACCAATGATTGAAAATAGAAACAAAACACGAAATTAGAGAAAAAAGAATACGAAAAAAATTAAGCGGGGCAAGGCGGGGCGGGGCGGGTTGAAAACTGAAAAAATAATTATGCGGGGCGAGGCAGGGTGTGTTGACATTTTTGTGGGTTTTACAAAACCCGCCCCGCACCCGCCTCACCCCGCCTCGCCCCATTGCCATCCCTACAACTAGCACACTACGATATGTTAAGAAATAAAATAAAAAAAATAAATAAGAAGAAGGAGAGAAGAGGGGTATGGATCTAATTAAGAATTTTGCAGATCACTCCATATATTATTTAGAATATTGTATATATTCTAAGACGTATAGTATCTAAAATTTGAAGCGTTACCTTAAGTAGTTTAGTTGAATTAACTCGTGAAAATAGCACGGGCTAGCCAGTTTTCGTATTGATAATTAAAAAATAGTCAGTTTGTAAAGTCATTGAAAAATAGTTGCTGTTTTGCTGCAACACGAAAAGTTCCAGCATAATATACTGGAGATTGGTGCATCTGTGTATGAACTTCCAGTATATTATGCTGGACCGGTATAATATGTTGGAACTCTAGTATATTAGTATGCCGGAGGTCCAGTATATTATGCTGGAATATTTTCCGGAGTTCAAACAGTGTTTTCGTTCAAATTTATCTTTATATGAAAAATGGCTAGATTTCGATTACTTTTGAAATTGTGACTATTTTTTAATTACCACTTACAAATCTGGCTATTTTTGAATTTCACTCGTTAAACTCTTACGCTCAATCTGTTTATTGCGATAATCTGAATTATCGATTGACATTATTTCCCTTTCACATAAACAGTAATTACCAATTGCAAGGGGCTTATTGTCTCACTACTTTTATTTTTTGGTTTTTGTAGAACTTTGTTATTGTTATGAATAGAATTGTAATTAGAGTGATTGACTATCTTTTAAAAAGTTTGTTACTTTGTGGCTGAGTCATTTTCCCCTTATAAATAGAGGGGTCTTATCCCATTATAAATCATCCCAAAATCAATAAGAATTCTCTATCTACTTTTCTCTGCAATACTTTTCTTCTCTTTATATTGTTTTATAGCACGTTATCAGCACGAGACTATAACCAATTGGGTAGAAGTTTTGGGATTGAGCATAATGATTGTCAATTGTTCCATGAACTTCCTTCGTGATTAAATTCTGGATTTGAGGTAAGGATTTTACTTTATTTTCTCTTATAAAATTTTGAAATTCTATAATTTGATTTTAAATACAAGCAATGACAATAAACTTTGATTATAACTCTAATAGAGTTTGTAAGAAATTATAACCACCTGAAGTGATAAAATTTCTATGCTTTGCCATGATCAAATTCAAGTATGATTGTGGGCAAAGATGTGGAAACCCGTCCCATTGAATTTGCTTTATTCTCATTCCCCTTAAGAGAACGTGATAACAATATATAATAAATCTGAAAGAAGATAAAATATTACCGTGAATGTATCAATGGATGTGACAGTAATATTTGTCATCATGAGAATAATAAAGATTCTCAAAATAATCCTTCACTCTGCGATAGTAATATTTGTCATTGATTTGTCATGAGATTTTGTAAAACACATATAGATGATTATGGTCCATTCATGATGGAATGTGACAACATCTTATTTATGAATACATATTCATTCTTGGAAGAATATGAACGTGCTAGTGGTAGTGGATATACCACACTAATCTCTAGAAAAATGTTTGAGAAGAAATAAGAAATTAGGTCAATATTATGGCATGGATGAGCATTGGTCAGGTACCTATTATACGCTAAAATATTTTGGCAATGTGATTATTAAAGGACAACAATAATGCAACAAATAGATCTTGCATATAATTTTGGCCATGACCATAATGGTATAACTTTCTCTTTAAAAGAGATATTCACCATATAGATGTTGATGAATTTATGATAGTACAAAATTAATTGAGAGTTTTGGAAGAGCCAATTATTACTATTTTTGAGGAATAAAATTGATTATAAAAAAAAGCATTATATTGTAGTAAGTCTCAAATAAACTTATTAAGTTTCTAAAGTATTCGCGAAAGCGGTTGGTTATATTGAGACTATAAATAAAGGAAGGATTTAATATCTTCGATTACTACAACTTGTAGCAGGGTAATATGTATGTGAAAAGCTACCCGCTTTATGCTCCAGTTTGTACTACATAAATAAAAGAATGCCACAATAAACTTGTAGTTTATTTATAATTGCACACGTTATGGTATAAATCTGAAGTTTATCAATATTGATAATTTATCTAGTGGGCATAATTGATTTAGCCAAGTTAATTTAAGTATGCGCAAAAATAAAAGAGAATTCACATGGATAAATATTAAAGAACTAGAAAGTTCTTTACGAATTCTCTTATGTTGCTTGTTCTCATTAATTAATAGACCAACTAAAATTGGGATTGAATCCCATGAATGCTGAAAATATCAAAGGAGAATATGAGTTCATTCACCTGCCATGTATACCACATAAGATGCATATATGAGATGGTAACATATTGTCACGACCCAAAATCTAACCATGGTCGTGATGGCGCCTATCGTGTTACAAGGCAAGCCTATTTCCCAAAATATTATTACTAAATCGATTTTTATGAAATCAATAAAATATTTCCAACATTTAATTTTTTTATAAACTAAATCAACTCTAAATATAATTATAGAAAATACGGAAACGAGCCCCAAACATCGGGATGCCACTAAGTCAAGAGCGTCTAAAACTATGAACTAAGACATATCTCAATATAGTCCAAAAAAGAAATGATAAAAAGAGTAACAAGGTCCTACAGACGCTGACAACTACCTTGTAGTCTCCAAAGATAGCCGGTCTGAGCTCAACGATCGCCGCACTCTAACTCACCTGGATCTGCACATGAAGTGTAGGGTGTAGTATGAGTACAACCGACTTAGTAGTAACAAAAATAACTAAGGATTTGAGTAGTAGTGACGAGCTAAGCAAAACAGTCCAATTATTTATTTTCACAATTTACAATAAACATGAATAAACAAGTAAATTCCATAAAACCAACAAATGCCACAAAGAAATTAATAGATAAATGCAGCAACAACAAAAGTAAATGCAACCTCACAACACTGTCACTCCATCACTCAGCACTCGGCATTAAGCACGCGCACTCAACACTCAATACACTCAATACTCAATAGGTACCTGCACTCACTGGGGGTGTGTACAGACTCCGGAGGGGCTCCCAAATCCCAAGCGCTATGCACGGACAACTCACGTGCCATAATATCAATACCTGAATACGCACGGTCAACTCACGTGCTACGCGGACAACTCATGCGCTATGGTATCAATACCTGGATCCGTACAGTCAACTCACGTGCTACGCAGATAACTCACGCGTTATGGTATCATATCATATCATATCATATCACATATCTCACAACATTCCCTCGGCCTCACTCAGTCATGAACCTCTCTAGCCTCACCATCATCAACAAATAAGGGGACACAACCCACATCAAGTATCACAACATATCAGCAAAATAATAGAGACTGAGGTAAACATGAAAAATAATTTCTATGACTAAGTGCAAATAATGTGAGCATGAATAAAGCCTAAGCATGATCTCTAACATGAAGGCAAACAAGTACAACAACAAGTAAATACATAAACACAAATAATGGCTATTAGGCCTCACAGCCTCACGGGACGGACCGAATCGCAATCTCTCGCGGTGCACACCCACACACCAGTCACCTAGTGTGGGTATCACTTCCAAACAATCACGTGATATCAAATTCTCCGGGTTTCTATCCTCAAAGCTAGAGTTAAAACTGTTACTTACCTTAACAACGTAAAATCCTACTCCGGGATGCCTTCGTTTCTGGACTCGGTCTCCAAAAGCTGCGAATCTATCCATAATCAGATTAATACCATCAACATAGGCTAACGAATCGAATTCCACAATAAAAACTACAAAATATGCAAAATCCGAAATCCGCCAAAACCTAGCCCCTGGGCCCACGTTTTGATATTAGTCAACAATGGCAGAATCAAAACCTTCTTCCTCTCCCGAGTCTAACCATATAAAATTTATCAAAATCGGACTCCGTTTGGTCCCTCATATCCTCACTTAAAACTCTCCAAAACTCAAGCCCTAGCTCCCTCAATTTCAGCCTAACCCCTACTAATTTCATGGCTAATCAGTGGAAAAATATCATAAACGCGTGTAAAAAAACCCAAACGATTTACCTTAGTGATGCTTCTTGATTTTCCCTTGAAAAACACTGCACTAGCTCAAAAACCCGTTCAACAATGGTGGAAAAAGGGCAAAAGTTCGCGAAGGGTTACTTTTATAAGTTTCTGCCAGGGATTCCGCTGCGGACCCTTTACGCGCATCTGTGGCACCGCACCTACGGAAATCCCATCGCAGGTGCGGATTTCACTTAACCTACGAAATTCCACATCTGCGCTCGAACCCTCGCACTTGCGGTCCCCACCCCGCAGGTGCGGCCACACCAGAACAACAACACCAACTGAAATTTCAAACTTCCAAACTTCCCGTTAGCCATCCAAAATCATCCCGAGCCCCTCGGGAACTCAATTAATAATTCAAACAAGTCTTATATCACTACCTGAACTTAGTCGAACCTTCGGAACATCCAAAACAACATCAAAACACCAATTCGATCTCAGATTCAAGCTTAAGAACTTCTAAACTTCCAAAATTCGCCAACGACGCCGAAACCTATCAAACCTCGTCCGAATGACCTCAAATTTTGCACACACGTCACAAATGACACTACTAACGTACTCCAACTTTTGAAATTCCATTTCGACCTCGATATGTAATTTTCCACTGCCGACCAAAATCGCCTAATTTCTAACTTTAGCCAATTCAAGCCTAATTTTACCACGGACCTCCAAATAACATTCCAGACAAACTCTTAAGTCTATAATCACTCAACGAAGCTAATCGAATCATAAAAGTCCAAATCCGAATTTGTTTACTCATAAGTCAACTTCTCGTTGACTCTTCTAACTTAGCTTTCTAACTCAGATACTAAGTGTCTTATTTCACTCCAAAACTACTCCGGAATCAAACCTACCAACTCGATATAACTTAACACAGCTGAACAACACATAAAGAAGAAGAAATGGGGGAAACATGCTATAACTCTCAGAACGAACGACAGGGTCGTTACATCTTCCCCCTCTTAAACAAATGTTCGTCCTCGAACGAGTCTAGAAACATACCTGAAATCACAGCATCTGAAGCAATAACGTCTAGCCTGGCTGGAAGAGCATAGAAATGGGCCTGACCACTCCCTAATCTGCCTCCCCCTCTTGGGTGACCCATAGCTGAATAGGCTCCACCCTTAGCTGGCTGAGCGGGTGGTAAAGGAACTGGTGCTGGTGCCGTCAACCAAGTACTCTGCTATGGAGTCCCACCCAACAACCTAGGACAATATCTCGCAATGTGACCAAAATCCCCGCACTTGAAACAACCTCTCCTCTGATGAAAATGCTGCTTCTAATGCCCAAAAGAATTACCCGATGATACCTGCGCGGGCGGAGCATAATAAGAACCCTGCGCTGGCAATGCACTGAATGATGACTAACTCTGCTGAAACTGACCTCTCTGAGAAGCACTACTGAAACCACCCTGATCACGAGGACTCTTAGCCTCCCTCTAAGACCTTTCCTAACCTCGAACCATCTCAATCTTCCGAGAAATGTCGACAACCTCATCAAAGGTAGCACCAGATACTCTCTCTCTGGTCATAAGAAATCAAAGCTGAAAATCGAGTCCATCTACAAACCTCTTGATCCACTCTCGGTATGTGCGAACCAACTAGACCGCATGACGAGCCAACTCGGAGAACTGCATCTCGTACTGTGTCACAAAAATCTCACCCTGACAAAGGTGCTCAAACTGCCTGTGCAGCTCATCTCTGCGAAACTCCGGTACAAAATTCTCCAGAAAGAGAACGGTGAACTGCTGGCAAGAAAGGGGAGTTGCGCCAACCGGCCTAAGCCTCTTGTAAGCCTCCCACTAATTAAGTGTAGCCCCAAAGAATTGGTTCCAGAATACCCACGGTCTGAAGCATCCTCTGACACTTGTCCAAGAAACACTATGCATCCTCACCCTCAACACCACTAAATGACAGAGGCTGGAGTCTCCCAAACCTCTCCAATCTGCGTTGCTCATCCTCTGGCATCACAAGAGCTACATAGTATTGAGAAACTGCAATCGACTGGGCTAGAGGTGCCCCTGGTGTTTGATGTCCCTAAATAACCTGCTCAGGTGTGCGGGCGATGGGAGTCTGGATGCCTCTCCCGGCATGAGAAGTAGTTGCGGCCATAGTAACTGATGCCGCCTGAGCAAGGCCCGTACACACTGATAGAATTTGGGCCAGGGCCTCCTGAAGGCCTGGAATAACAATAGGCACAAGTGGTGCCTGAGCTGGTCCCGCTGGAACCTCTACCTCCGGGACCTGATCCTGAACGGGGACAACTGGGGGATCTGTAGGTGCTGCCCCAACTGCTGCGCTGGCGATGACTCCTCCCCTACCACGGCCTCTACAGGCCTCAGCCTCACGCGACCCGAACTGGTGGTTGTCCCTCTTGACCAGTAGCATGATTCTTCACCATCTGTGAGAGAATGAATAACAGATGTTTAGTTACTAGAATACACAGAACGCACGATAAGAATCCAAGAATGTGAAATTTTCCTAAAGGTCCTGCAGCCTCTCGAAGATAAGTAAAGACGTCCCCGAACTGATCCACAAGACTCTACTAAACCCGCTCATGACTCGTGAGACATATGTAACCTAGGCTCTGATACCAACTTGTCACAACCATGGTTAGATTTTGGGTCGTGACACATGTGCGATTATTATTAACCTGCAACATGGTGTTTTCCTAATAACTTGCTCAATGGTTTAATTTTTATTCAAGATAGTTCATCTTGATAAGTTGTTTTACAACACAGTTGATTTAGCAAAATGATTTAATGAGTGCCTTCACTTAAAAGCTAAACTATTGCTTATGAGAATAAAGTTATCCATATCAATTTGATATAGGTTATATACGAAAGTATATGTGATGACCCAAAGGGTCATCTTATGAATTAAAACTCCATTCCATGCTCATCATCCTTAAATAGACTAATTTTAATTACCTCAAATTCTGTGCGCAGTCTGGGCTTGAAACCGGAAAGCTTTTATGTGAAATATAAAATTTTAGAGTTAAAATTTGATTTTAGTTGACTTTGGTCAACATTTTGAGTAAACGGACCCAGATCTGTGTTACGACGATCCCGGGAGGTCCGTAGTAAAATATGAGACTTGGGCGTACGCTCGAAATTGAATTCCGAGGTCCCTAGCCTTAGAAAATAATTTTTGAAGAAAATTGTTGTGCTGGTTTTTAAAGGAAATAAAGAAATGAATTATTATTTGAACTCATTGGTATCGGGCCCGTATTTTGGTTCCGGAGCCTGATACAAGTTTGTTATGATATTTAAGTCCTATCTGTGAAATTCAGTGAGAATCAGACTTGATTTGACGTGATTTGGACGTCCAGTTGAAAAGTTAGAAATTTTGAGTGTTCTTGAGAAAATCATGAGTTTTGAGGTTAAATTCGTAGTTTTTGATGTTATTTTGATGATTTAATGGCACGAGCAAGTCCGTATGATATTTTTAGACATGCGTGCATGTTTGGTTTGGAGCCCCGAGGGCTTGGGTGAGTTTCGGATAGGTTTAGGCTATGTTGCGATTGTTTTTTATGCTTCATCGTCGTTTCTTCAAGCATAAATGATACCACATTAATAAAATGAGCTCAAAATTCAGTTTTTATTGAACCATTAGATCCGCATCGTAATTACGGAGTCATAGGAAAAAGAATCATCGAATCTGGACATCGTATGAGGAAGTTATGCTCATTTTCGTGTCGGGAAAAAAATGCCGGTTTCTGGTGTGCCCAGATGTCGCAAATGCGACATATATATCGCAAATGCGAAGTATTCCTAGGATTCCAGATGTCGCAAATGCAACATATATATATCGCAAATGCGAAGTATGCCTAGGGAGCCCAGATGTCGCAAATGCGAACTCCGGATCGCAAATGCGACATCTGCAACATGTTAAGTGAGATTTTCGACGGGATTTTCACCAATTTTTCAATTCTCTCAAACCCTAAACCACCATAGGCGATTTTCCGAAGACCCAAACTTCTCCAAATCATTGGTAAGTGATATCTAACCAATTCCTTTCAATCCTTAACAACTTTAAACAAGATGTCAACCAAAAATCTAGAGTTTTCATGGTAAAAATTGGGATTTTTGGGTAGAACTTAGGAATTTCGAAATTTGGGAATTTAGACCTCGAATTGAGGTTGGATTCCAAAACCAATTGTATATCGAGGATTGGGGGAGAATGTGTAAACGGGGTTTGGTCCGAACTTCGAGTTTAGACCAAGCGGGCCCGATGTCGATTTTTGTATTTTGATAAGAAAACATAGAAAAACCATAGTTTTTCATTAAAGTTGATTCCTTTAGGAAATAATTGATGGTATTGAGCTAATTTTGATTAGATTCGAGCGGGTTAGAGGCAAATTCTAAAAGAAAAGTTGTACTAGAGCAGTGATTTGCTTGTGAAATTGAGGTAAGTGTTTGGTTTAACCTTGACTTGAGGGAATATGAATCCCCAACTTAATTGCTATGTGAATTTTCATGTGTGTGGTGTATAGGTGAGGTGACGAGTATCTATGCACCACCAATTATTTGTTGAACATGATCCCTTTCCCCGTTTCTAATTTATTTCATTCATGGATTAGTTGTTTATGCTCATTGATGTCTCCATGACTACTTGGTTCAGGTAACTTGTTTTTAAATATTGTTCAAGTATTTTGGAAGTGTTGGTTGTTCCCTTGGTTTCATTGTGATACATAAAGAGGATGAGCTGGTTGACAATATTTTATATTATATATTCCGGTTGGTTTCGCTGTGTAGTGATAATTGGTAAAGTTTCTTAATAGTAAAGTTTCCTGTTTATGATAATTGAGATTTAAGTATTGTGAAAGGATTAAAATCTGATTTGTGAAACTTTATTAAAAATAAAGAGATGACATATGATTTGTCTGGTGGGAGCGGGTTGCACGTCGCAACAAGGAGTAATAAGGGTGGACAGGTGGGATCGGGTTGCACGCCGCAACAGGAGAAATAAGGGTGATATATATGGCGCGCCCCCCTTTATTCACTTCGTAGCGGAAGTCAGGGTTTTGACATTCATTGGGACAACTCGTTTCCTTTTGGGAAAGGGGTACAAAAGTTGAAGAGTCGCCACCTAACGGATTAAGGTGCGTTAGGGCACCTATTGCACGTAACTCAAAAAAACTGGTTTGTGTTACCAGAGATTGAGTAAGGTCTTGAAATTACCTTGAGGAGAAGGTGTTAGGAACCCCTCGAGGTCCACAACGGTGGGTCCCCGCCAAACTCATTTTGGGAATTAGTCGTCTAACAGATAAGTAGTCTAAGCACACATATGTAAATAAGATAAAGGAAATCTAATAGATAAGCAGTCTAAGCACATACGTACGTATATAAAAAAGGAAAATCCTAAGTTTATTAGCCTATAGGATCATATCTGTATAATACCCTATAATCCTTCCTCAACTAGAGGGGTTACACATGGCATTAGCGTACAAGTCATCATATCCTTTTACTACCCAATTACGCTCCCCTTAGCGGTTATATAAGCAGTTTTAATTAGACGAACTCTAAGCATGCATTACCCGTTCCTTCCTTGTGGTACTGGAGGTGTGTAGGACCTCTAATTTTAGGTAGTTCTAGACTCTCCTAAGGTGTTTTAAAAGGGAAAATCTAAGCGACAACAAAAGAACAAACATGACTGTCAAGTAAGAAACAATTAAAGAGGGCTCATGTTTACCTCCACCAATAAGCAGAAAATTAGCACGTCTCAAACAACAGATTTTTAGATATTTCAGAAAAGGTCCTAGAACAGGATATCTAGGTGAGCATGACAAGCTGAGAATATGCAGCATTGTGTTAAAACGAAGTGATAGAGGCCTAATCAGCTTGCCTACTGATTTAAGAACCTGTTGAATCTGGGCAGTTTACAAATAAGCAAAGTAGTTTAATTACCTAAGGCTTGCCTAGGCGTGGTTCAGGGATACCCTATAACATGCTGTCTAAAAATGCAAATAGAATTCTGGAAATTGATTAAAGGAAAGCAAACAGTTTGAGTTTTAATACGTCCTATAAACATGCTTGTCTAGGTGCTGATCATCACAAAACGGATTTCATACATATTTACCCTATAACATGGTGTCTATGTGTTGGGGTTGTTTTTAAACATCTTTATAGATAGGATAGTTACTGATTTACGTGATGTAGACATAGTTAAGCTGAATACAAATACAGTCGTAAGGCAGGATTTCTAATGCACATACAGAATTGACTTTTATTAGGCACAATTACAGTAATAACTTAGTGACAGAATTTCTAAGGTGGTCACGATCATGCAGAAGCATAATTTCGTAACAAACGAGGTAGTGAGCTTATAACATGTTGTCTAGTATGCCAAGTGATCTAAAAGCATGGTAAACATGATATAAACTTAAAGCATGATTGCTAGTGCGAATAAACATAATATAAACCTAAAGCATGATTTATAATACAAGTAAACACAATATAAACCTAAAGCATGATTTCTAATGCAAGTAAACACAATATAAACCTAAAGCATGATTTCTACCCGGTTTTCCCACAAAAATCATATACGAATCCCTCCCCTTTTACTAATTTACCCAATATCTATTTACAAGGCTATTATTACAGACCAAAAATGAATGAATTACATAATAAATATAATCTATGCTATAGGGAGCCTGAAATAGGCCCAAAGTGAACCTGGAAATACCAGGCCTTCCAAAAGTCTAGGATGCCAAAGTCTCATAGCCAATAGGGTGTCCTGGTTTGTCAAAGTTCCTTAAGGACCTCAGGGATCCCGGGAAATGCTCAAATCAAGATCCTTTTGAGTTGGGAAGTGATTATGTGTAGTGTGGAAATGCCAGCCCCAGTGTGCCAGAGTTTAGAGGAATCTCATGGATTCCTAGGCAATACACACACTGGAGGGGCAGAACTTATATCATATAAGAGTAGAAGTGAGAGTGCTTGACATAGTGGGAAGAACTTAGTAAAAATAGTACAGAGGTAAAGTTTTTAGGAGTGAGAAGGTATTTCAGGAATGGAAAACAGTTTTAAGTAAATGCTAAGAACGAAAATAGTTTTGGAAGCAATTCTGAGGAGAACAAGGATTCAACAAGCAACCACACAATCACAAAACTTAGAGTGCTCAGATTCAAAACCATTTATTACTTAATTCTAAGTGAAGACACATAAGTTTACAATCAGGGATCAGGGAAGTTGGGAACATAGAGAGCTTAAATCAGAAACACATAAACATGGGTAAAGGGGAGATCATATTGATCAACAAGTACACAAAACAAGAAAAGGTTGATTGACAACCAGCAACCAAGTGCAGAGCATTAGAGCACAAACTATTGATTCAAAATTCTAACAGGAAATCATATTTGAAGCTAAGGTGGTAATAGGCAGTAAAACATAAAAACAGAGTATATGAATTGTCATGTTGAGGCAGGGGTCTAATACACAGAATTAGTCACAGAGATTAGGGTTAATCCAAGACATCATGAGTATAATACGACCATACTAGTTGAGGGAAGTAAACAAGAACTCAAGTTCACATACTGGCTGAAGTAACAAACAAAAGACTGAAACCTAGATATGCTGATTAATACTGAACAAAAGAAAAGGGTAAACTCAGGCATACTGATCAAAGCAGTAAACAGGAAGAACAATTGAATACATAATCAATTAAACTAGTGCGGAAATAGGCATAGATTTAACAACTATGGAGCACATAGAGTTGAATTTCAGTATTGAAACAAGAACATACAAGTTAAGGAAGCAAAGTGCAGAATGTAAAGCAAGTAGAGTTCCACAGTCTAGCCTGGGCTTGCAGCCGGCTAGACAAGCAAGTAGCACAAGTAACAGAAAGGGAGAGAAGAGAGATAATTTTTGTGTGTGTGTGTGTGTTCTTGGACTAATGTTCGTGTCCTTTGATAGGTAAAACAAGAATGTATATATAGAACCTTAGGGAGTAGAACAAATAAGGTAAAAGATTAAGAAGTCAGTCAATTAAGGACACTCACGGGATCACAGAATCAATTAACATAAGGGGGTCCGAAATAGACCCCTTAATTAGAGGTAATCACCTAACGGTAACAACAAAGGGGTTTAATTAAGGCAAGGAGTCCAAATCATACCAAATAGGAATCAGTATAAATCACAAAATCAAGCGGACGAGTATTTAAGGTTAGTGTTTAAAATTACAAGTAAGGAAACAAACAAGATCTGTGCACACAAATTTAACAGGGCAAAATAATAGGAAATAATCAGTAAGAATCTTCAAAAGAATAGTAGTTTTACCAAAAGAATTACACGGACTTCATAAATACAAAATAAATGAGTAAAACTTCAGAGCAATACCAGGTTTAATAAGAAGAGCTGGTTCGAACCCTAACAGAGATCAATTAGGGCAAAACCCCCAAGAATACTAGCTTTTAACAGGGAAAAACATTTAAGTCAAAAAAATGGGGTAAACTAATACGACTGGCATCACAGAAATAATAAGAGTATCGAAACAGAAGTTTGAAGGAACCAGTATATTGCACAGAATCAACTAGGGTTTGAATATTCATGCGAAAATCAGTCAAGATGATGAAGAAACAATTAACTAAACATTGAGAACTTATAAAAATCGTTGAAAAGAAATCTGGAATGAACCCTAGTTTTAGAAAGATCAACCGAAATAATTAATTAAAACAAGGTTTTTTTTAAAGGAAAATACTTAATAACATTCGAATCACCTCATATATATAGAGATCTGAGAAGAATTGACAGTATCGAACTAGGGTTTTCAGAAGAATAGCAGAAGTGAAGAGAATAGGTCAAAAACCCATAGATTCGTAACTAAAACAAGGAGACATCATTACTTACAAACGAAAAATGGCCTGAGACAGGCCGGTAAACAAAGATTCAAAAAGTTAGAGTTTCTTGAGATCTTCTCAAAGAATCATGAAATCAAAGAGCCATGGAGTGTGGGAGACCAATGATGGTTGGAGAAGACGTAGGAGCACCATATGAGGGGTTTACGCCGGTGACGACGATTAGGGTTAGATTCTCAAATTCTTGCATTCCACTATCATTATTATATTTCTCGTCATCTTCTTCAACTTCTTCTTCTTCATCAACTAAGAACTAACAATAAAGGATATAAAAATTAGAGGTAAAAAAAAAAGCTAGGCAGGGAGAAAAAAGTTGGGAAGTAAACTGGGCAATTTTTTCTTTCACTGTTAAAAATTGGCATCAATTCTGAGAAAGAACCTAAGGTAAAAAAACGTTCGCCAGCATTTCACTGCTTTTTGGACGTTTATACAGTGAAAGAAGAAGAAGAAGAAGAAGAAGAAGAAGAAGAAGAAGAAGAAGAAGAAGAAGGAGGAGGACATACAATATACTTACGAAATGATGTATATTATACCATATACTTACGAAGGACATACACTATATTGTAGTTGTATTTAACTAAGTAGAAATGATGTATGAAAGTTGTAGATAAGTTGTATATTATATAATTTGGTTGTATGAAATTTATTTTTACTATGTATGTTATTGTACATATTCAAATTTGCACTAAATTTGTATGAAAATTATTTTTAATTTGTATGTTGATGTACCACACATTGTTCTTTTCTCAATTGATTTATTAAAGACAGAAAACTAGAGAATGAATTTCATCAACCCATGTGCATTGATTCATATTTGTTTGAACTGAAAAACTTGAATATTAATGCAAACTGAATACAAAGTTTTCAGATTTGAAAAAATGTCATGGTAATAAGAAGACTAAAAGGGGCAAGAGAACTGTTGAACAATGAGCATGTGAAGGAAAAGTTCAAGCTGAAGTTTCAACAATCTAACTAGGATCCAGTTCACTCTAAATTAGTTAAGATATTAGAAGTGACTGTACATGAGTTAGTTAGTTAGTTTCAACTATGAATACACTGTACATGTAATAGCTGTGAGCACGTAATTTTTGCCCGACTAAAATACTCCTACAAAATTCCCAAATAAAATTTTCCTTAATTGTTTTTAATTTTCATAGAATTTGTAGAAATTTTTGTTAATTAATTGTTTGCATTTAGTTGCATTTTTCATGCATTTTTAACATTTTAAAATCATAGAAAAATACCAAAAAATGTCCAAATATTCATTACATAGCATTTTTAGGTATTAATTGCATCTAGAGATTATACGTTAATTGCATTATTTAACAAAAATCACAAAAATAATGTCATTTCACATTTTAGCTTTAAATTAGTAATTTTCTCTCATTAGTTTTGAATTAATCAGTGTTCAAATAGATAATTAAGTGCAATTCTACAAATTAGATTTGATTTAGGACTTAATTTAGATTTTTAATTAATTAGATTAAGATTTAAAAAGAAAGGAAGGAAAGAAACGAATGTCTTGTTAAGTACTATGCGAAATTGGGCCAAAAGCACAATTCCAGCGGCCCAAATGCCCAAAGCCCCACACTGCCAAGCCTAATTATGACCAAACCCCAACCCTGTCCAGCCCCATTAAACCCAACCGACCCCGTTTTGACCCTTTCGAATCCCCATCGTTCATGCACCAAATCTAACGGTCCAGAACTTAATACCCCCTTTAGATTTAAGTGTCTGAATCCCTTCTAACCTTAAAGACCTCAAAAATCATCTCCCTCACCTCTCTCTTTCACCTCTGCCATCTGCCGCCGCCGGAAATCGCCTACGGCGGTGGCGCTACTCCAAACCCCCTCAAAATCACACCCTATAATCCCCTCTTAACCCTCAATCCAAATCAACCATCAATTCCCAAAAACCTCATCAAATCCTTCCATTTTCGGATATGAAAATCCTTAAAAAAACACTTAAATCCTTTATCTTTCAATTAGTCCTCGACCGCGTCCCGTTTGAACTCAAAACCTACATCAATTGATTAATCTTGACGAGAGCAATCGATTGATGTTAGTCTCAGTTCATTCCACGGCCACCAGAGTTTTTTCGGTTTACGACAGTTGATGACGATTCCTAGTCTCTTTATTATTAGCTCTTATATGGCTTCAATTGGTAACTTCGTGATCCTTTTCTTTTGTTAAGAATTAATAATTTCCTTGAACCCCTATTTTGCATTTTTTTTCAATTTAGTTAGACACTTTTCATATTATCTGATTATGTGTTTGCATGAGTAGATTAACAGTTCAGTTGCATGACCTCGATTAGCTAATTGCATGCGTTAGTGTTTAACCAAATAATTAGATTCTCTGCCAAAGCTAATTTAGGAAGAACACGAGTTTCTGATAACCGAAGGATATACTAATAATTGCAAATAAACTTGTAAATAGAAAGCAGTAAGAAGCGTAAAACGTAAATATATTGCAATATCGGTTCGAACGTGTCTTTACAAGTTATTGTAACGACCCGACCGGTCGTTTTGAGCTCTGGCGCTTCATTCAGTGGTTGGAAGTTATGAACAACTTCATTTCAGGTATTATAACTTGTGCGTATGGTTGTAGTTGGAATTCAGGAAGTTCGAAGTTAGATTGGAAGGAAAATTCTCATTTCGGAAATCTAAAGTTGGAAGAATTGAGTAAGATTGGAATTTTGAGCAAATGACCTCAGAATCAGAATTCGAAGGTTCCAGCAGGTTCGTATGATGATTTCGGACTTGGACATATGTCCGGATCGGGTTTTGGATAACCCGAGAGCGTTTCAGCGTATATTGTGGAAGTAAACATTTTTGGAAGGAATTTCCTAAGCTTGGTTAGGAGGTATTTCAATGATATTGATGTCCGTTTGGGATTTTGAGTATGGGAATAGCTTCGTATGGTGATTCTGAAGTTGGGAGCACGATCGGAAGTGAATTCGGACGTCCGTAGGTTATTTTGAAGTCATTTGGCTAAAGTTAGAATTTTGAAGGTTTTTGAAGAATCCGACCGGAAGTGGAAATTTTGATATCGGGGTCGGAATGCGATTACGGAAGTTGGATCAAGTACGTAATGTTGAATATGACTTGCGTGCAAAATTTGGGGTTAATCGGAGGTGATTTGGCGGGTTTCGGCGTCGAATGTGAAACCTTGAAATTTCAAAGTTCATAAAGTAGAAATTTGGTGCGATTCGTGATTTCGGTGTTGTTTGATGTGATTTGAAGCCTCGAGCAAGTCCGTGGGGGTGTTATGGGACTGATTCGTGTGATTGGACGGGGTCCCGGGGGCCTCGGCTGTGTTTCGGGGTGGTTTCGGATCATTTCGGGCTGTTTTGAGATGGCTGTTGTTGGTTTCTGGTGTTGTTCTTCGCGTTTGCGGGGATCCGTTCGCGTTCTCGAAGAAGAATTTGGCATCATAGAATTTTCTCTTCGCGTTCGCGAACAGTGCCTCGCGTTCGCGAAGAAGAAAAATATCTGCTGCGCAGGTCTAACTTCGGAGGCTCATATCTCACAATCTATATGGAATTGTGAGATGATGTAAAAATGAAAGTTGTATCCCTTTGTGTCTAGTTTCTAGAAATTTAACCCATTTGTCTTTTGGATTTTTGTGCCAAAAGGTATGACCATTCTACTAGAGGCTGTTTGAGAAGAGTAAATAGCGAACCTGGAATTTTTGTTCTATGCGTTTGCGGTGGTGTACCGCATTCGCGAAGAGTAAATGGGGGAGCTGAAATTTTTGTTCTATGCGTTCACGGCGAGGTACCGCGTTCGCGAAGAAGGATTGGACTGGGCAGTGAAGTGTTTTAAAAAAAACAGGATTTTGGCCATTTCCTTCATTTGTTCCATTGATGAGGTGATTTTTGGAGAGCATCTCAAGGGAAATTTCATCAAGCTTCAGAGGTAAGATTTTTTTTACCTATATCCAAGTTAAATACAAGATTATCGCATATATTTGATATGGGAATTGAGGAAAATTTGGGAATTTTCAAGGAAACCTAGAATTTGATAAAATTGATTTTTAGCCTCGGATTGAGCATACATATTGGAGTAAATTGTATAATTGAACTAGTCGGGCTGTGGGTAGAGATTATCTTCAAGAAATTTCGAAGTTCGGGCACGTGGCCTTGAGGGAATTTTGGTCATTTCATTGAGCCAGGTTGGGGAACTTTGTAATTTGAATTTGTTATGAACGATAGAGTATATTTTCATTGAATTGTCATTATTTGGATAGTTTGGGGGCGTCGTGCATCCATTGAAGTCGTCGTAGAGGCTTGGAAGTCGGTTATGAATCTTCGGAGCGAGGTGAGTCTCCTTTCTAACCTTGTAAGAGGGAACTGTCCCCATAGGTGTTCTACATGTTGTTTGCAATTGTTTGTGGGGGGCTACGTACGTACGACAAGAGTCTGTACGTAGCGGCTATTATTGTTATGTCCGGGTAGTTAGGCCCCACATCATGCCCTGTGTTCTTCTTGTGATGAACTATATGTTATGAAATCCTGCTATACGTAGTTATGTTTTCTTTGAGTTTTATGGAAATTTAGCTAATGCGAAAGAAATTGTTTTACGAAAAGTAATATAAAAAGGAATTGTGCCATGTCGTGAAATTTTAGGGCCACAACATGCCTTATACTCTTTCTTGCAAATGACATTTATGTTATGAACTCATGAATTTGCGTGGTATTGCTTTTTTCTGAGATTTTATGGAATTTGATAATTGGAAGGAATTGGTTATGGAAAGTAAATTTTTAGAGATTATTGTGTGAGCATGTGACCGCTTCGCAATTTACATTCTGCGAGCGATGTGTGATTTCCCCCACTCTCATGGGAGCGATCCGTACGCCACGGCGGATTGAAAGGTGCACTTTTGGGACAGGCCGATCGATCCTCGGCAGTGCACAAAGATGATATAATTGAGAATGCACTTTTGGTACCGGCTGTTCAATCCTCGGCAGTGCATGGACGAAGTTGTACTATGTTATTATATGGTTACATTGAAAGATGCACTTATGGTTGGGGCCATTCGATCCTCGACAATGCGCATACATGACTATGGTAAGCATGCATTTTTGGGACGGGCCGTTCGATCCTCGGCAGTGCATAGCTATTTTTCCTTATGACTCCGACCGGTTGTCTTATTCCTGTGTGCGCATGATTATTTGGCATTGTTTCATGGTTATTGACTTGTATTGGATATTTGGGGGAAAGAAAGTAGCCATTGTTATCGTTCCAGTATTTACTTGGATTTCTGTGCTTTATACATAATTGCTACTCACTGTCTTAAATGTCTTCCGCTTTTATTCGTTTTATCATTGTTATATCATACTATTGGACCTTAGTGAGTGTCAAGTCGACCTCTCGTCACTACTTCTTCGAGATTAGACAGGATACACACTGGGTACATATATGTATAGGTACTCATACTACACTTTCTGTGCATTATGTTGCACAGGTACCTTTATAGTTCAGTGATTGATTTGGAGACTTATACGGGCTGCATTCATCCGGAGGCATTCCGCAGCTGGCAGAGTATCGGACAAGAGTTGTATAATTGTATAAATTCTTGGAAATTGCTCATGCACTTGTGTCACCGGGTTCTGGGAAGGTGTTGGTATTTGTTGTACTGCATTAAGTGGACTTTCCGCCGTATTTAGTTTACGAGAATTTGTTTCATTATTTGATTATAAATGCAGAAAAAGGCATGATTTCAAAAATGCTAAGCAGAAAGTTGTTTGAACTAGTTTGGGGATTGGCTTGCCTGACAGTGTGTCCGGCGCCATCAGAACCCATAGATTTTGGTCGTGACAATGTGGTATTAGATCTCTAGTTTCCCCTAGGTTTCACGAGTCATGAGCAAGTCTAGTAGAGTCTTGCGGATCGGTACAGAGACGTCTGTACTTATCTTTGAGAGGCTACAAGGCTGTTAGGAGTACTTCCCTTCTTGATTCCTCATCGTGCGATTTGATTCCCTTAAGGCTTATGCCTATGTTTTCTTCCTACTCAATCTTACGCGTCGCGAAGCGTTTGTTATGAATCGGGAATTTGAGGAGTTGTGATGATGTTACATATATGATGCGTGAAGTCTTCCTTGCATAGTCGTTTGGGGCTGTTGTTGTTGCCCTGCAAGAAGAATATTATGTTGCTTCAGTTCAGTGGCTGTGTTTCTGAGAACTTTGAGGCTGTGCTCAAATTGTTATGGTGTTTTTTGATTGGTTATCGCGCAGTGTTGGTATGTTGATAGAGTGATTGCCCGTGTGTTGGGGTGATGAATGTATTGAAGGGAGGTCTTCTCAGGGGGCGATTTTGAGATTTCAGTATTTTAGTTCCGGCGAAAGAAAGGAATCTGGACTATGAAAGGTCCGGTTGGGATTGATAAAGTAGCAAGACTTTGTGGTTTCGAGTGAGGTGGAATACTCACCAGTGATGTAATATTGTCGTCATTGATCGAATGGGATGCGTTAAGTTCGTCGGTGTTATGGTTCTTCAGTTGCATTGGGTTAGAATGTTGTGAAGTAGTATTGAAGAAGCGGTCGTCAGAGACCGTGGTGTGCGACGGTTCAAGTGATGAATGAATATTTCTAAAGGAAGCAACTCGAGAAGGATGATCTTCGGAGCGTTAGAAGTCGTGGTGATCTACCGGTTTAAAAGATGCAGAGAATGATATTGAATTGAGGCAACAATTGGGCAGCATTTGATGAAGGAAGTCATGTGAGAAGTGTCAAGTGGCGGCTAAATTTCCAAAGGGCCAGGCATAAGAAAAGGAAGTCAGGTAGTTATTAAAGGCAAGAGTTTAACAAATGGAAGAGTGGCATCGTAGCACATGAGGTCGGTGGTAGAACGACTGCCTATCTTGAGGGAAAGTGGAGTGATTCGAGAGCTGTAGTGGATCGGAAGATGTGGTAGTGTAGTCATTAGATGTCCAGGAGGAGCGGTCAGACGGGCAAGGTTGGTGAATGAGAGTAGGCTTAGGATGGGGTGTTGATGTCGTAGAGGGTGTGCAACGCAACATTGTTGGACGGTGCCCATCGGTGGTTTCCACAGTTGGGTTATCTTCTGGGAATAGGTTAGCGGTTGTGGGGTTGGCTAGTTTCTGCAAGGAATCATAGTGGCTATTCGGTAGGAGGCAGAATTTGTGACTGGTGCTAGGGGATTTGGGTATTTAGGGAGAGCTAGTAGGAGAATTCGGAAGGGATGGACGGGTTGGTTGAACAAGATCATGTTAGCAAAGGATAAAGGATTTCAGCAGGGTCTAGAGTGGTGCAAGAGTAGCTTCGGGCTAAGTGGGGGAATCCCACCTCTTATAGTTGGGTTGTAGGATCGTGTTCTCATTGGGGTTGCGGATTTGTCGGCAATTTGGCAAGTTGTTTTCAGCTGAGGGAAAGGGATAAAATGGTGATTATGCTTGGGATTTGATAAATAGGTGCAAGTAGGTCCTATTGGACCAAGGTTAGGCTTCGGGAGGTTCAGAATTTATGCCTAAGGCATAGGCAAGTTGTAAGGGCAGTGACTCAGTCGCGTACTTCATTGAGAGGATGTTCATGTGCTGGAAGTGCCTTGGAGTTGATCGTATTCGGGGCCAGTCAGAGTGGGTGAATCTCAGCACTAGTCCTAGTATATTCGAAGGTTAGAGAATGCGGTGTTTAAGGGTTTCAAGCAGCAGTATGATTAAGAATCGAGCTTTTGCAACATAGTTTCTAAGAAAGGGAAATATGATTGGAGTACCCTATGTTATTTTCAGCATGCAAGATAGTGTTGAAGGAGTGAGAGAAATAGACTCCGAACTGTGGGAATGGTCATTTGAAAGGGTATGAGACGGGCTGCGGGATTTTTGCAGCACAGTCTCGTGAATCAGGGTCACTCGGGAAGAATTGAGGGGGTAAGTTTCTATGAGTTGAAGGGAGCTGCTATTATCTCTGAGGCAATTGAATATGATTAAAAGGAAGGTGGATTTGGTTAGCCATGGTTGAAATGTCACCCGTTCGGCAGTGATCAGTTCCTTCGGTGTGATTGCGTATGTGTATGGTTTGTTCGGATGTGTTGGGCATGTTGGCCGTTGTAATAGATTTTATTGGAAGCATTCAAGTGCTATGGCATGTCAGGTGTAGGAGGATCCCGGAGGGTTTATGGTGGTTCAGACCACTACTTAAGGAATTTGCATGTATTGTGATTGTGAGAATTCGCTCGTGTGTTGTTGTGATCCTCGTGAATTGAGGTAAATAAAGGTTTTCTATATGATAAAGTGTTCACCCTATTAGTGGTTCAGGAGTTATGATGGAATTCTTGCGCCATCTCATATTGGCATGTTAGGTGCGGTAAATAGTATGTAATTGGGAGTAAGAATCGAGATTGCGGTTCGATGTTAACAAGGATGTCATGAGCTCGGATGAGTAAGGAAAATGATGTTGCCTTTAGTGTCACCTGAGATCGGTGTTTGGTGAAAGAGGCTTTGTATCCTGGTTATGGGTTCTTGATTTGTTTTACAGCGTTAGCGTGGTCGGTGGTATGGATGTGCAAACTTGTTACCTGGTGTGGAAGGTCGTGGGAGCGTGACCACGGGAAGATTATATAAGTGTGACGTGTAGTCACCTGATTGATTGAAGATTTAGACCAAGTATAAGAAAGTGCAATATTACTTATTTGAGAATTTATGCCTGCAAGGCGTTCAGTTCATTTGGTTGTGGATTGTGGGTGTTTGTCCCGGCTATGATGGTTGCTCTTGCGTATTATAGGTGGAAGTGGGTTAATACGAACCCAGGTAAGGCTATTAACCTAGTTCAGTGCAAGCAGAATCGACTTGAAGTGTGTGAATGGATTAAAACAAGATTGTGGGCTTAATGTGAGTCAGATGTGTTCATTTCAGTATAGCTCTCCTCAAGGAGGGGTGTTGGAATATCAGATGTTGTTCCGTCTTCGTCAGATTCATGTAATATTGTGATTGTGTCGTGTGAGTTGTGAGACGGCTTGATAAATTCCTATGTGCTGAATTTCTGCGTAGTAATGATGTTATGTGAGCAGGAGAGCTCTTGAGATTCAGAGTGTATATATCGCACCTCAGTTGTGCATAAGTTTTGTAGCATATGGCTCTATCAGTCTCCCCATGATGGTATTATGCACTTAGCGTGCTTGTGACTGATATTCAGTAATTTGTAATAGTGAGCTATTCAGCTCCGTGTATATTTCCTTATGTAAATTTTATGATGGGATCGGGTGGCACACCGCCATGGGTATGTTATTTGGATCGGGTTGCACGCCGCAACAGTGTGATGTTGAGTAAGGTTCCTATATTTATTTTTCTTGTGTTTTACTTCTTATTCTCTGAGTAAAGTTCATATTAGTTGCGTGAGTCGAGTAGTCCCTTCCTGAGTCATTTCCTTATGTATCATGTTCGAATTGTGGCCTATTGGCGCATTGTGGCATCGTGTGAGACTGTTGGTCATGTCTGGGGTGATTGGTTGTCTTAGCAGCTCATACTGGGTGAGACGAGATTATTGCATCAGGAATCAGTGCGATAAGATTATGTGAAATACATTAAAGGACAGTTACCCTTATTGGTTCGTAATGAGATGATGGTCTTAGTCAAGAGGAAGGATTCAATGTTTGGTTAACTCTGAAATTGGTTAGAAATTTCTACGCATTTCCTCCGTTGTGGTGGTATCGTCAACATCATAGCAGGGTGTATGTATATATCTTATAAGGTGCATTGAGAGCATTAGGTTCATAGAATTTTGGCTGTTAAGGTTCATGGAGCGTCATTGTGGTTAGATGATGGATTATGCGGCGTGCGGTGCTGATTCAGCAAAGGTACGCAGTTGGGTTCTGATGCCTCGTGTGGTAATTGTCATGATGTTTATGCATTAGGAACAGGCCTGGCAGAGAATTTTCGGTGTTGGAATTGAGTTCGGAACTTGCGGTATGGATAAAAGAGGGTATCTTCTGATTTTATCAAGCTTATGTGTTCAACTGGGTTGTGGCAGCACGGGTAGGTGCACGAGGTGTTAAACATTAATTTCAGATAACTTCAGGGCAGTTCTTGGCCCGTTCGAGGACGAACGTCTGTTTAAGTGGGGGAAAATATAACGACCCGACCGGTCGTTTTGAGCTCTAGCGCGTTATTCAACGGTTGGAAGTCATGAACAACTTCATTTCAAGTATTATGACTTGTGCATATGGTCGTAGTTGGAATTCAGGAAGTTCGGAGTTAGATTGGAAGGAAAATTCTCTTTTCGGAAGTCTAAAGTTGAAAGAATTGAGTAAGATTGGAATTTTGAAAAAACGACCCCGGAATCAGAATCCGAAGGTTCCAGACGGTTCGTATGATGATTTCAGACTTGGGCGTATGTCCGGATCGGGTTTTGGATAACCCGGGAGTGTTTCAGCGTATATTGTGGAAGTAAGCATTTTTGGAAGGAATTTCCTAAGCTTGGGTTGAAAGGCATTTCAATGATATTGATGTCCGTTTGGGATTTCGAGTCTGGGAATAGCTTCGTATGGTGATTCTGAAGTTGGATGCGCGATCGGAAGTGAATTCGGACGTCCGTAGGTTATTTTGAAGTCATTTGGCTAAAGTTAGAAATTTGAAGGTTTTTGAAGAATCCGACCGGAAGTGAAAATTTTGATATCGGGGTCGGAATGCGATTCTGGAAGTTGGAGCAGGTCCGTAATGTTGAATATGACTTGCGTGCAAAATTTGGGGTTAATCAGAGGTGATTTGGCGGGTTTCGGCGTCGAATGTGAAAGACTGAAATTTCAAAGTTTATAAAGTAGAATTTCGGTGCGATTCGTGATTTCGGCGTTGTTTGATGTGATTTGAAGCCTCGAGCAAGTTCGTGGGGTGTTATGGGACTGAGTCTTGTGATTGGACGGGGTCCCGGGGGCCTCGAATGTGTTTCGGGGTGGTTTCGGATCATTTCGGGCTGTTTTGAGATGGCTGTTGCTAGTGTCTGGTGTTGTTCTTCGCGTTCGCGGGGATCCCTTCGCGTTCGCGAAGAAGAATTTGGCATCAGGGACTTTGCTCTTCGCACTGTTCGCGAAGAACAAAAATATCTGCTGCGCAGGTCTGACTTCGGAGGCTCATATCTCACAATCTATATGGAATTTTGAGATGATGTTAAAATGCAAGTTGTATCCCTTTGTGTCTAGTTTCTATAAATGTAAACCATTTGTCATTTGGAGTTTTGTGCCAAAAGGTATGACCATTCTACTAGAGTCTGTTTGAGAAGAGTAAATAGGGAACCTGGAATTTTTGTTCTATGCGTTCGCGGTGGTGTACCGCGTTCGCGAAGAGTAAATGGGGGAGCTGGAGTTTTTGTTCTATGCGTTCGCGGCGAGGTACCGCGTTCGCGAGGAAGGATTGGACTGGGCAGTGAAGTGTTTTAAAAAAATGGGAGTTTGGCCATTTCCTTCATTTGTTCCATTGATGAGGCGATTTTTGGAGAGCATCTCAAGGGAAATTTGATCAAGCTTCAGAGGTAAGATTTTTTTACCTATCTCCAAGTTAAATACAACATTATCGCATAGATTTGATATGGGAATTGAGGAAAATTTGGGAATTTTCAAGGAAACCTAGAATTTGATAAAATTGATTTTTAGCCTCGGATTGAGCATACATATTGGAGTAAATTGTATAATTGAACTAGTCGGGCTGTGGGTAGAGATTATCTTCAAGAAATTTTGAAGTTCGGGCACGTGGGCCCGAGGGAATTTTGGTCATTTTATTGAGCCAGGTTGGGGAACTTTGTAATTTGAATTTGTTATGAACAATAGAGTATATTTTCATTGAATTGTCGTTATTTGGATAGTTTAGGGGCGTCGTGCATCCATTGAAGTCGTCGTAGAGGCTTGGAAGCCGGTTATGAATCTTCGGAGCGAGGTGAGTCTCCTTTCTAACCTTGTAAGAGGGAACTGTCCCCATAGGTGTTCTACATGCTGTTTGCAAATATTTGTGGGGGGCTACGTACGTACCAAGTGACGAGAGTCCGTACGTAGCGGCTATTATTGTTATGTCCGGGTAGTTAGGCCCCACATCATGCCTTGTGTTCTTCTTGTGATGAACTATATGTTATGAAATCCTGCTATACGTAGTTATGTTTTCTCTGAGTTTTATGGAAATTTAGCTAATGCGAAAGAAATTGTTTTACGGAAAGTAATATAAAAAGGAATTGTGCCATGTCGTGAAATTTTAGGGCCACATCATGCCTTATACTCTTTCTTGCAAATGACATATATGTTATGAACTCATTAATTTACGTGGTATTGCTTTTTTCTGAGATTTTATGGAATTTGATAATTGGAAGGAATTGGTTATGGAAAGTAAATTTTTAAAGATTATTGTGTGTGCATGTGACCGCTTCGCAATTTACATTCCGCGAGCGATGTGTGAGTTCCCCCACTCTCATGGGAGCGGGCAGTACGCCACGGCGGATTGAAAGGTGCACTTTTGGGACGGGCTGATCGATCCTCGGCAGTGCACAGAGATGATATAATTGAGAATGCACTTTTGGTACGGGCCGTTCGATCCTTGGCAGTGCATGGACGAAGTTGTACTATGTTATGATATGATTACATTGAAAGATGCACTTATGGTTCGGGCTATCCGATCCTCAACAGTGCGCAGACATGACTATGGTAAGCATGCACTTTTGGGACGAGCCGTTCCATCCTCGACAGTGCATAGATATTTTTTCTTATGACTCCGTCCGGTTGTCTTATTCATGTGTGCGCATGATTATTTGGCATTGTTTCATGGTTATTGACTTGTATTGGATATTTGGGGGAAAGAAAGTGGCCATTGTTATCGTTCCAGTATTTACTTGGATTTCTGTGCTTTATACATAATTGCTACTCACTGTCTTAAATGTCTTCCGCTTTTATTCGTTTTATCATTGTTATATCATACTGTTGGACCTTAGTGAGTGTCAAGTCGACCTCTCGTCACTACTTCTTCGAGATTAGACGGGATACTCACTGGGTACATATATGTATATGTACTCATGCTACACTTTATGTGCATTGTGTTTCACATGTACCTTTATAGTTCAGTGATTGATTTGGAGACTTATACGGGCCGCATTCATCCGGAGGCGTTCCGCAGCTGGCAGAGTCTCCCTTCTATGTACTTACAATTTACCTATATTTCCTTTGTCCAATTTAAATTCTCGGACAAGAGTTGTATAATTGTATAAATTCTTAGAAATTGCTCATGTACTTGTGTCACCGGGTTCTGGGAAGGTGTTGGTATTTCTTGTACTGCATTAAGTGGACTTTCCGCCGTATTTAGTTTACGAGAATTTTTTTCATTATTTGATTATAAATGCAGAAAAAGGCATGATTTCAAAAATGTTAAGCAGGAAGTTGTTTGAACTAGTTCGGAGATTGGCTTGCCTGACAGTGTGTCCGGCGCCATCACATTCCATAGATTTTGGGTCGTGACAGTTATAGTTTACTCCCTTATATAGGGAATTCCTTAATATAACGTCTACTTTTTCAATGATTGAGCATTAATGACTTATAATGGCATTAATGTAACGTTACAATGATTAACTGTAACTGTCGCGTAAATGTTATGTAACATTTGGCTCATTAATGGAAGATCTCCGAATCTGCCCTATATCCCGCCCTGATTCATTTTGACCGTGTCTCTCCATCTTCTTGATTAGTTTGAGATTCCCGCATCTGGTTACCCCATGGATATTTTGTTCCGTGCCTCTTTGTTTCGTACCTCTTCATAAAGTCTCATCTAGTTGTCATGTTTTCATTGTTCCACATAGATTGCTGAGTCATCACGATTATTACACGTGTGAAGATCTTTTTTACCAATACAGATAGTCCCTCCACTTACCATTTATTTATCGATTAATATTTGGTAAGTGGATACTTATTTATGGAGGAAATATTTTGTCGCCGCTTCACTCGTAACATTGCATTCATCTCTGAACGTAGGCGTCGCTTGTCACTTCCATTTAATGCACGTGCCACGTGGCATTCCCAGGTTGGTTCTGCAATTACTCAGCGCCTTTTAGGGCTTTTTGCGGCTGCATTAGTCACGAAGTGACAACTTCAATTATGACTTTAACATCACTGTTTTTTGCATTTTTTGACGGTTTCCTTTGAGTATAAATAGCCCTTTTCCTTTCTTTACTTTCACGAAAATCTTCCAACCTTCTTTGTTTATTTGTAAATTCTTCATTCTTCGTAAATATGTCTTCTTCAAGCCAGCAATCTAAGAAAATCATTAATGTTGAGGAACTGACTCCCTCTTCTGCTCCAACTCGGAGTAGGAGAGGCAGAAGGATTAGTAGCTTAGGTTCTACCCCTTCCAAGCGTGCTTCTTCTTCTCATGTTACTCCCCCATCTTCTTCTAGGTCTTATGCTTATTTATCTTCTTCAGGGGCTAGGGCTTCGAGATCTTTCCCAAAGAGTAGAGGACATAGTGAACCGCTTCGCGAGCCGAGGGTTGATGAAATTATCCCTACGGAGTTTTCTTTTTCCAAGGATAGTCAGGCCATGAGCGAACAACTTTCTTCAATGTCTTCGCATGACAGTGCCAAACTTTATCCTACTCAGATAATAGAGGGCTTGGTGCCTCTTGTACGCAGGGATTGTTCTTGGAAGCCTGATTTTCCTGTTATTGTTCCTGACAATAACCAAAGAATAACCTCTTACAAGACCGGGTATTCTTATGTTTATACTTACCCTTTCACGTTAGGATTGAAGCCTCCTATCGACCCTGTTATTATCGAGTTTTGTCGATTTTTTAAAATTTGTCTGGGACAAGTCGGTCCTCTTGTTTGGCGAGTCATCGCGTGCCTTAGGTATTTGGCCAATTTAGCTTCCGTACCCTTCACGTTTCATCATCTTATTCACCTCTATTCTCCGATGCTATTCCGCCAAGGAGTGTTTACTCTTACGACGATGAGTAAAAGGGTGTTAGTTACTCCTGATGATAATAAAGACTGAGGGTGGTACCTTCGATATATTGTTGTCCCTACCGCAGGTTTAGTAGGTGAAGAAAATCTCCCCTTCCCTAAGAAGTGGAATCTTGCACATGAGTACAATTTTTCTCACCTTCCTCTTTTTTGCTTTTGATACTTTATTAGTACCGTAACTGTTTCTTTTCTTTGCAGCAATCATGTGAACCGTTGAGAATGTCTCCGATTTTTGAGATTGGGTAGAAAAACTCTTGGTGATTGCTCCGTTAGAAGAACGTTCGTGGAAGTACCTCTCTGGGAGGTTTGGCTGGAAGGTTAAGACCCACGGTGAGCAAAGTTTTTCTCTTTACTTCTTTCTTATTTTAGGTTTTACCTGACCCCTTTCATTTGATAGGGTTTGCTGCTCGTGGCATTTCTGCTGCGGATGTGTCCGCTTCTAGGTTGTCCCTGGAAAAGGCCCAGGAGATCATTGCTGGTTCCTCCTCATAAAAAAGAAAAGCAAGTGGGTCCATGACCTTAGAAGATGAGGAGGAAGAGGAGATTCCGCTAGTCCACAGGTCACGTAGGAGGAAGGTGGTATCTGACGATGAGTCTGCACCTGTTGTTGATCCTCCCGCGCCTGAATCTGAACTTTCTGCCCCTGAGGATGTGACTCCCTCTCTTGTTCGTGGATCTGTTGATCTCCTGTTCCGTGAAGGTTTTGGTACCATTTTTGATGAAGCCCCTCTTGCTGTTTTCTCTCCTCCAGCCCCTAAAGAGTTTCCTTCAATTGCTCCCGTTATCGCTTCTACTCCCATGGCTATTCCTGCTCTCACTGCTGTTTCGGTTCCCGTGGCTGTTTCTGTTTCCCATCCTTCTTCGCCCGTGGCTCCTTTTTCTGCCCCTGCTTCCGTGCCTTTTGCTGTAGAAGTAGGGTCTTCCAGCAGGGGGGAGATGAGGCAGGTTGTAGTAGAGGTTCCAGCAGCGGGCAATCTCTTGAAAAAGTCGGGCCAGACTGATGTATGGTTAAAGCCATTGATAGGCCCGACTGAAAGGTTTAAGCTGGAAAGCCACAGTACCCTGACTTGTATGAGCGAGATTGTGCACTCGTCTTTAAAGGTAAAACTTGTTTTTTCATACGTACTTACATATGCTCTTACCGTATCTAATTTATCTCTTTTATGTAGATCAATCTTGTAGGCACAGAGTTAATTAAGAGGGTCGTTTAGATGGAGCAGGCAGCAAAGGATTTCTAAACCGATGCTATCAATTGGAAGGAGCAGTACGAGAGTTTGCAGCTAGATATTGAGGAAATGGAGGAAGTGAAATGTACCTTGGAGCATCGTGTTAGAGTTGTTGCGGCAGAACTAGCCATTGAGAAGGCGTCTTTGAACCAGGCAGGCAAGGATAAGAGTGTCTTAGAGTTTTCCTTTGCAGAGCATCTTTCCCGTGCCTCTAAGGAGATTAGGAGTCTGAAGGCCTTGTTGGACCAAAAGGAGGAGTACTCTGGTGAACTCGTTCAATCGCTCACTCAATCCCAGGAAGACCTCCATAACTCTTTGGAGAAGGTCCAATTTCTGGAAACGTCTCTTGCTCCTTTAAAGTTCTCTCATGATGCTGACGTGGCTGAAAGAGATGAGTTAAGAGCTGAAGCTGAACAGTGGGAGAGAGATTATGAAGCTCTTGAAGACAAAGCAGTCGTTGATGTTAGCTGGTCTTATCTGAACGCCCGCCTTGACACATTGGCGGAAATGGGCCAAGAGGGTTTTGAATTGGAAGACAAAATTGCCAAAGCCAAAGAGACTATTGAGAGGTCTCAGCAAAGTAAGAACCTTTCTTCACCTGAGGTTGAGATCCCTGCTGCTCATGTCTCCCTATCTCAAGCTGCTACTTCTGCTAGTGAAGACAACCCCTCATCTAAAAAAGTTTAAAGAACTTATTTTTTTTAATTTGTATCAATTGGTGGTTACCCCTAGTCTCATTGGGGGTAATGTTGGTTCCTTTGTAAGTCCCCAACTGAAACTTAGGGGAAATAAAATGTAAAACTTAACTCAACATAGACTAAGTTAACACTTAGTTTATTTTGCCGTAATATATTAGTATCAATGTTAGCATGACTTTAACTTTCTTCGAGTTTCTGTTTCACTATCAAGTTTTTACATACTTTCTTTTTGAGGTTTTTGTCTTACCTCTGAGTTTTTGACTTTGCATTAAAAATGCTTAGATTGTTCGTACCTTTTCGTAACAGGAACGATTTTATAAAAGAGGGCCCTTTTTTTATCGACACTTAATGAAGAATACGTCTCAACTTCATAATAGTGAAAATATACAAAAGAGAGATAGGAATTTTCACATGTTTTTCTTTAACAATGTTTTGATGAAAGTTTTTGCATTTGAAATTTCATAAAATTTCACATGTGTTTATGTATCATCTATAACTCATTTTGCAACTGTTTTTTTCTTTTAACAGATTCGATATAACCTTGCACTCTTAACTGTTTTTCTTTTGCAATAGTTTTTTCGAATTAGTACAAGGGGATAACTGTTTTTACTTACAACAGTATTAAATGTTAGGTTATGAATTTTTACCCATAACCGTTTTTATTGTTAACAGTTTTCAAATGAATACAAGAGTAATGCTTTTTCATCCGTAACTGTTTTTATTCACAACAGTTTTATGAATAGATATAAGGATAATGATTTCATCCGTAACTATTTTTATTTATAACAGTTTCTTGAATAAGTAAAAAGATAATGATCTTTTATTCATAACTATTTTCATTTACAACAGTTTTTGAGTAAGTACAAGGATGATGATCTTTCATTCATAACTGTTTTCATTTACAACAGTTTATGAGTAAGTACAAGGATGTGCATTTTTACCCGTAACTAATGTTCTGCCTTTAACTTGAACACTCGTTTATATTTACGAATATGTTTTTAGAAGGTTTTTGAGTCAGGCTTTGTATTTTGAGTCTTTGGCTCTTTGATTTTTCTCATAGTACTTGACTTGTTGGAAAGATGGAACTTCAAGCTCGAGCTTTGACTTTTTGATAGTCTTCTTTGCTTCATCTTTGCCTTGCATACTGTATAGTCCCCCAAGTGTTTGAGCTTTGAAGAATGAAATCTCGAGCACTTGACTACTCCTTCCTTGTTGTCCTTTTCCTGAAAAGGAAAAACATACGGGACTCGAAGGTATATAGTTTTTAGATGATGACAGCCTAACCCTTTAAAACGTCCATTAGAAAGTTGTAACCCTAGACTGGGAATTCAGTTACTTCCTCGTGTCTTTGCATGTCTAATATCATCATCTGGTGATGGTTTAACTTTTTCCCTATCATCTAAAATGGTTAGTATAATTTTAACTGTACAAAAGTAAAATCGAACGTAATGATACCTGACAGGGGGTATTCCTTTTACTCAAAAGTAGTACTTCTTCAAATGAACAACATTCCAACTAGTTGGTAGGATTCTGCCATCCATAGTCTCCAGCTCATATGCGTCTTTTCCAGAAATGCCACGGACTTTGTAAGGTCCTTCCCAATTCGTATTTAACTTTCTTGCACCAGCTTCCTTCGTTGATTGGAAGACTTTTTTGAGAACGAAATCCCCAATTTTGAAATATCTGAGGTGAGCTTTTCTGTTCTAATATCGCTCTATAATTTGTTTTTGGGCCGCCATACGTATTAGTGCAACTTCTTTTCTTTGCTCGAGAAAGTCCAGATTTGTGCTCAACTCATCGTTGTTTGATTCTTCCGTTGCTGTTGTGACCCTTGTGCTAGGTTCACCAATTTCCACCGGTATTAAGGCTTCTGAGCTGTAAACAAGTGTGAATGGAGTCTCTCCTGTAGCTGTTTTATGCAGTTGTTCTGTAAGCCCATAATACCGCCGATGGCTCAACTGGCTAGTTTCCCTTGGCTCTTTCTAATCGTTTCTTTAGGCTGTTAATGATGACTTTGTTTGTTGACTCGTCTTTCCCATTAGCTACAACGTGATATGGTGATGAAGTGATTCTCTTGATTTGCCAACTTTCGAAGAATTCTGTGATTTGTGAGCCTATGAATTGTGGTCCATTATACACGTGATCTCCTTCGGTATTCCAAAGCGGCATATTATGTTTCGCCATTTGATGCTCTTCACTTCTTTTTCTCGCACCTATTTAAAAGCTTTTGCCTCCACCCACTTTGTGAAATAATCAGTTAATACGAGCAAGAACCGTACCTTTCCTTTAGCTCGGGGAAGGGGTCCCACTATGTCCATGCCCCATTTCATGAATGACCAAGGCGATATCACAGGGTGAAGTAGCTCCGCGGGTCGATGCATGTTGTTAGCAAATCGTTGGCATTTGTCGCATTTAACTACGAAACTTTCAGCCTCTTCTTCCATTTTAGGCCAGTAGTACCCTGCTCTAATTAGAGTTTTGATAAGGATGTTGCTCCAGAATGGTTTCCGTAGTGTCCTTCGTGTACTTTTTTCATAACGAGCTCCGTTTGATTGGGTTCGAGGGACTTAGCTAAGAGACCTCCAAACATTTTGCGGTATAATGTGTCACGAATGAGGCAGTACCGTGCAACTTTTCAGCGAAGCATTTGAGCTACTTTCTTATCCTCGGGTACAGTGCCATTCTGCAAAAAGTTTACAATTTCGTTTCTCCAATCCCAGGTTAAGTGGTTAAATGTTACCTCACTTTTATCCTGGTCGATTTCTGAATGAAACAGGTGAACGACAATTTCGTTGTTTTTATTTGTCACTTTTGCAACTGCTGCGAGGTTAGCTAATGCAACTGCTTCTGCATTTTCCTCCCTGGGTATTTGTATAATTTCCCATGACTGGAACTGTCTTATTAGGTCTCGTGCCTTTTCCAGATATTGTTGCATCCGGGTCCCTCTAGCGATGTACGTCCCCTGCATCTGATTCACCAGTAGTTGAGAGTCACTTTTGATCACGATTTGCTCGATTGAGAGTTCTCGTGCCAGTTCAAGCCCTGCAATGACAACTTCGTACTCTGCTTCATTGTTAGTTATGGGATAACATTTAATAGCTTGTCGTATCTTTTCACCCGTAGGTGATATTAAAACAACTCCCAAGCCGACTCTTTTTACATTAGAAGAACCGTCAGTAAATAATGTCCATATTCTTGGATTAGCCCCGTTAAAGAGTTGGTAACTCTTTTTTCGCCTCTGGGATTATGCTAGTATTAAAATCGGCGACGAAATCAGCTAAAATTTGAGACTTTATAGCTGTCCTAGGCTGATATATTATGTCCTGCTCGCTTAATTCTATTGCCCATTTGGCTAATCTTCCTGATAATTCTTGTTTATGTAGAATATTTCTCAATCGGTATGAGATCACAACAGTGATTGGATGGCATTGAAAAAATGGTCTTAATTTTCTAGCTGCCATTATTAAAGCTAAGGCTAATTTTTCTAGATGTGGATATCTAGTTTCAGCATGTAATAAAGACTTGCTTACATAATAAATTGGAGATTGTTTACCTTTGTCTTCTCTTACCAGTACTACACTTACGGCAATTTCTGCAACGGCAAGATAGACATACAACCTTTCCCTCTCTTTTGGCTTAGACATCAACGGGGGTTTTGATAGATAGGTCTTCAGATCTTTGAGAGCCTATTGACATTTTTCATTCCATTCGAACTGATTCTTCTTTTTAAGAACTGAGAAATTTTTTAAAACTTTTCTCCGAGGACCTGGAGATAAATCTTCCTAAGGCTGCAATTCTTCCTGTTAGTCTTTAAACTTCCTTTTTACTCGTAAGTATATTGGGTATTTCATCAATAGCTTTAATTTGAGCAGGATTTACTTCTATTCCTCTATTTGATACAAGGAAGCCCAAAAACTTACCTGATTCCACGCCAAAGGCGCATTTTTATGGATTCAATTTCATATTATACCTTCGTAGGATTTCGAAGGTAATTGAAAGATGTTGGAAATGATCTTTCGCTTGTGTTGGTTTCACTAGAATGTCATCAATGTATACCTCCATTGTTTTCCCCAGATGTTCCTGGAACATCTTCGTCACCAGCCTCTGATACGTGGCTCCAACACTTTTTAGGACAAAAGGCATGACTTTGGAACAATAAGTCCCCTTGTTTGTAATAAAGGAAGTTTTTTCCTCGTCTGAGGGATCCATTTTTATCTGATTATAACCAGAGTACGCATCTAGAAAGCTTAACAATTCATGACATGCAGTGGCATCAATCATTTGATCTATGTGTGGTGATAAAAATGAGTCTTTAGGGCATGCTTTATTTAAATGTGTGTAATCTATGCATACTCTCTATTTACTATTCTTTTTAGGCACTACTACTGTATTGGCTAACAAATTAGGATATTTTACCTCACGTATTGACCCAATTTTCAAGAGTTTCTGTACCTTTTCGTCGATCACTTGGTTCTTGAATGGTCCTTGTTTTCTTTTCTTTTGCTTGATAGGCACGAATGATGGATCTTCATTTAGTTTATGAGTCATCACTTCTAGAGGAATACATGTCATGTCTGAATGGGACCAAGCAAAGTAATCTGCGTTAGCCTTTAAATATTCAATTAACTTACCTCGTCTGGTGGGGCTTAGCCTCGTTCCTATGTGAACCTTTTGTTCGGGCTTTGGATCGAACAGTGGAACAGCTTCGAGTTCCTCCGTAGTTGTTTTGATATGTTCGTCCTCTTCTGGTTTTTGAATGACATCAGGTCTGGAATCCATGTCCGTATGTTTTAATTCTTTTTCTGTGGTGACTTGATTCACCTTCTCGTGGCTATCTTCCTTCGTACCTGTTTGGATAGAATTTTCTTCCATACCTGTTTGATCAACATTTGTTTCCGCATCTGTTTGAGCAACAATTGTTTCCATACCTGTTTGGGCGATTTCCTCGTCCTTTGATTTTTCCGCTTCTTCTTTTTTGTTAGAGTATGTTACGAAATTTATACTCCTCGAGGTTTGTTGATGGCCTCGAATATGTTGAATGCCCTATTTGGAAGGGAATTTCATTACCTGATGCAAGGTAGATGGTATTGCTTTCATGTCATGGATCCATGGTCTCCCCATGATTACGATGTAGGCCATATCAGTATCAATGACTTGGAATCTAGTATTTTTTATTACTCCTTCTGCGTAGGTGCTGAGCTAAATTTCCCGTTTTGTTGTGACCGTGGAATTGTCAAACCCAGATAAGGCTCGTTCTTTTGGGATTACTTGATCCTCCATTAGAATTTATTCCACAACTCTCGACGAAATGATGTTGACTGAGCTACCTGGATCAATCAACACTCTTTTTACGTTAGTGTCATGTATAAGTAGGGGTATTGCCAATGCGTCGTTGTGTGTAAGCATTCTGCATCGTCGAATGATATATTGTTTTCTTCCACGTATTCACGAATCTGCTTCCCATGCTTAATCGTGAATTTCGTTGTTCTTTTGCAGACGACTCCATTCACCTCCTCTCCTCCATGTATCACGTTCAGTGTTCGCTTCGGAGATGGTGGTTTGGGGGGATCCTGCATGTTCTTCATATATTCCTGCTTACCTTTTTCACTAAACAATTATGTTAGATAGCCCTGTTTTAATAATTGTTCTACCTCACCTTGCAAAAATCTGCAATCTGATGTCCTGTACCCATGATCATTATGGAATTCACACCAGAAGTATGGATTACTTTTATTTGGGTTTGACCTCATTTCTTTGGGCTATCGAACCTTATCACCCATATTTCTTAGTACTGAAATTAATTCAGAAGTACTTACATTGAAGCTGTAGTCTCTAATTCTTATATTACCTCTATTTCGTTCATCCCGATCCTTTGGGGGTCTTGATGAGGATGAGCTTGTATCTCTATTTGATGGTCTATATTCTGACTGTGTGTTTTCGAACCTGGGACGAGTTTCTCGTCCTGAAGTTCCCATATAAGGGTCGTACATGTTCTTACTTGTTCTCCTTTCTGGTTCGGAGCGTCTAGAACTGGTTCGATCTTCAGTTTTTGACTGAGCAATGGTGTCTTCTCTATTCGTAGCTTAGTGTTGTACCTGTTATTGACATTGTTCCACGTCGTAACTGGGGGTTCTCTCAAGATTTCCTTGATTCTTCGCGTGGATTCTGAGCTTTTGTCATTTAGATTGCTTGTAAATGCCATGGCTGCCCAATTGTCAGGTACCCTTGGTAGTAACATTCTTTCCCGTTGAAACGTGTCAGGTCAGTGCTCCTTTGGTGAGTGTTTCTCCGAGCTTCTTGACTAGGACTAACTCAATTTCTTGTTTAATTAGGTCATTTCCTTTTACTCCAGTGGGAAAAGCAGTCACATGATCACGTGGATAGGTTTTCCCGTCATACTTGGGAATATCAGGCATTTTGAATTTCTTGGGAATAGGCAAGGGTGCTGCACTTGGCTTCCAAGGTTTTTGAGAATATCAATCAACGTCGATGCCTTTGATAACAGGTGGTACTCCCGAAATTTGCTCGATTCGATCGTTTTGTTCCTTCACCTATTTCTGTAGAGTTAGTAATAAAGATTGTAATTCTAGATTATTGGACATACCTGGTCTTGCTTCGAGGGACTCATTTGGAGTGCCTCCACTCCCAAATTTTGCTAACCCGGATTGTGGATTTCCCATAATTATAGTGTTGTTAATAGGAGGTGTTGGTGATACAGCTGGTAGTCCCCTCATGAAAGCTTGTAAGGCTTGAGTCACATACTCACCAACCATTTGTTTCACAGTATCCTGTTCTACTTCTTGTTCATTTCCGTTGAGATTATTGTTTTGAGTCGCAGATCTTTCTGGAGATTGTTCCCTTGATCCTCGTGGGGATCCTGAGGGCGATGGAACTGGGTTTCCAACCCTTTGTTGGTTGTTGTCGTTGGCGTTTGACATAATTCACAGAATGTTATTTGAGAATGAACAAAGATTATCAGATTCCCGATAACGGAACCAATTTGTTTAAGCAAAGAATTAGATTCTCTGCCAAAGCTAATTTAGGAAGAACACGGGTTTCTGATAACCGAAAGATATACTAATAATTGTAAATAAACTTGTAAATAGAAAGCAATAAGATGCGTAAAAAGTAAATATATTGAAATAGCGGTTCGAACGTGTATTTACAAGTTATATTTTACTCCCTTATATAGGGAATTCCTTAATATAACGTCTACCCTTTTCAGTGATTGAGAATTAATGACTTATAATGGCATTAATGTAACGTTACAATGATTAACCGTAACTGTCGCGTGAAGTTTATGTAACGTTTGACTCATTAATTGAAGATTTCCGAATCTGCCCTGATTTATTTTGACCGTGTCTCTCCATCTTCTCGATTAGGTTGAGATTCCCGCATCTGGTTACCCCATGGATATGTTGTTCCGTGTATATTTGTTTCGTACCTCTTCATAAAGTCTCGTCCAGTTGTCATGTTCTCATTGTTCCACATAGATTGCTGAGTCATCACGATTATTACACGTGTGAAGCTCTTTTTTACCAATACATTTAGGTTAACTGAATCATTTTTAATTAATTAAGTAATTTAGTCAGGTTTAATTAGTACATTGTTTCTGTAATGACTCGATCGATCATTCCGAGAGTTTTAGCCAAGTTTTCCCCATTTCTACTTCACTATATGTGGCTCAGCTCTATTATGTATTGTTGGATCGGTTGGCTGGGGTTTGGAGTTGTTACACCCCATGTTTTCGTATGTGAGAGTACGTCGTAAGTCAATTGATGTAAGCTCAGAAATAAGATTATATTTGGAAGCATATAAAGTAAGTTAATCATGTTACCTTTTAGGTTACAAATATTTAAGATCATGAATAACGAGTACCAAGAGGGTTGGAAAGCTTAGAAGCTAAAACAACTAAAGAAAATAAGTTTCGTCAAAAGTCGACAAGTTTGGAATGTTATAACATGTACTTTAGGGTGAGACTATGGTTCATTAAATTATAAGGAGGTTATTCTATGAGTTGATTTTGTCAAATGATAGTCGTGTGCTACGTTTTGAAGTCAAGCAAGTTGTGGAACAGAAGTTGGAATAGGTCTTCACAAGTTACATTAATAAATTTTATAAACTTTGGGTCAAATGTATTAGATCATTTCTCCCAATATATAAAGATTTATGGACCCACAACCTACCAAATCGAAGGTCTAAAAGTCTAGTTCGCAACCAAGAAACCTCACATCAAACCGACATCGGAGTAAAACGTTATGTATGTTTTACCGCGGACTGTCCGGGCTGAAACCGGGTCGCGAACCGGGTCGGGTCAAACAAGTGGTATAAGTCGGCAAATTCGACTTTTAAGACCCCAAAAATTTCATTTTAGTCTCAAAACAGTGAGCAAGCTGAAGAGAAGGTCCCATGGTGTTCTTGAGTGATTAAGGTGCGTTTTTAACGATTTCTATTGTTAAAGTTTACCCCCGTGCCTAGAAACGCAATCTCTACGCTTTGCAATCGTTTCCCCCTTCTATTAGCTGTGTTTGGAGCTATTTTTGGAAGATAGGAATTTGTTGTTCTTGCTGGTTCTTCACGCTTTATACTTGGTTTGCCAAGGTAATCATCTTGGGACTCTTTTATGATCGTTTTTACAAAGTTCTACGGACGTTTCGTCAAGTTAGGGTCATATGGAAAATCTGCCGATTTAAACTCAATTATGAACTGTTTATAGGTGCGTATAAGCTGCATATATATAGTGTTTGTGAAGCTTAGGACGTAAGTAACAACTTTCGTGAAGGAACTACAGGCATTGAGACGTTCGTTGGAGAGGTATGTTAAGGCTAAGCTCCGTCTTTCCTTTTAGCACGAATTCTGGAAAATTCCTAAGACGCCAAATGTGGTATTTTACTATTCTATTGCTAGAAAGACCTTCTGAGAAAGGCATTGGTATTGTAGCTGAAGTATTTTCATGATGCTATNAACCTTTTGTGAAAGGCATTGGGATCGTAGCTGAAGTATTTTTATGATGATATTAGGTTGATATTCCACTCGTTCGGTTAAATAGGGTATTCAACATCTATATATGTCATTTTGTCGGCTTTCTTAACTATATGTCCATATATATAAATTCTTATTTGTCTTTGGGTTGTGTGACTTAAAAATAAAGGCATTTAGTATTTGCGATCAGTTTTTCTTCCTTGTTAAAGTGTATTTTAAAATCTCTAAAGTGATACGTCGATTTCCAAAAATCTCAAATATAATTTTTATGTTTAAACTACTAAAACATTTGGTTTTTGAAATACTTTCTTTCGCTAATTATCAAGAAATCAGGTATAAGGACTAAGTGAAGCACCTTAAGCTTTTTATGAACATCTTCAGAGTTAAGTTATCTTTCTAAAAGTCGAGTTAAGTTTTCAAGCTTATTCAAAAAAAAAACATATGAGGTTCCACGAGACATTTGTATGCGATACGAATGTGATTATGAGAATAAGAGTACCAATGAGCCAAGATTGGATAAATTCTTGTTATGGACTATTATGTGCATTCAAAGTTCATATCATACATGGCATATTCTGCATGGACTTCAAGCTATAATCGGAGGTAAGGGGACTATGTGCCCGTAAGACTATATATATTGTACAGATGGCCACATGTTGGCAATATGATATCGGTTAGCTACCAGGAGAGACCGCCATTTCTAGCATTTGGTTGGGTATGTCATGCATTTGCATCAATATATATGTATTCACCACATACGATTACGCGAGCATACCATGCATATTTGATTACTATGAGGTCAGATGTTGGCCATGGAGGCTATCAGAGTTTCAATGTCAGGTGTTATCTCTATTACCCTTTTTACATCAGCTATGTATGATTCTACTTTTTGCCTTACATACCAGTACATTTTTATTCGTACTGATGTCCCGTTGCCTTGGGACACTGCATTTTTGTTTCGTGCGTGCAAGTCCACGTAGGGACTCTAATCGACCCCTCCGCTAGGATTTCGGGGTTCAACTGCGAGTTGGTAGCTCCACATCTTCCTGGAGCTTTCATATGATGGTTACTTTTGTTGTACAGTTTGTGTATAGTCGGGGCCTTGTCCCGACTTATGACACTCTTAGAGGCTATTGTGGACACAATATTCTGGGTCTTTTTGCAGCTTTCAGTCTCCAGCCCATAGGCTTGGCATGTATATATATGTGTGTAGGCATGTATGTATTCAGTCGCGGCCTCGTCGGCCAGCTAGTACTTTATTATTTTGGCTTGTCTACATTTGTTTATATGGCTTATTGTTATTCAGGTCATGACCTTAACGGTCCAGGCTTAGTATTTCAGATGTTGTGTTGCCCGATCTGTTTGGCCCCCAGTTTAGTTAGCTAGTATGTTTAGTGTCTAACTCGATCGAATACAATATCGAGTGCCAGTCGTGCCTCCCCTAGTTTGGGGCGTGACAGGAGTGGTTGTGGAGAGAAATGAGACACTTAGTCTCTTAAGTTGGATTAATAGTTGGAAAAGTCAACCGAAAGTTGACTTATAGGTAAATGATCTCGAAATGTGGTTTTTATGGACCAGATAACTTCATTAGGTGATTTGGGACTTAGGAGTACGTTCGTAATGTTGTTCGGAGGTCCGCAGTAGAATTAGGCTTGAATTGGCGACATTGGATTTTTTTTCGATTTCTGATCGACAGTGGAAAATTAGCTATCAGGGTCAGAATGGAATCCCAAAAGTTGGAACAAGTTCTTAGTGCCGTTTTGGATGTGTGTGCAAATTTTCAGGTCATTCGGACGTGGTTTGGGTGGTCTCGACATCATTGGCAATTTGAAAGTTTCTAAGCGTAACGACCAGACCAATCGTTTCGCGTTCTAGAACCCCGGGCCCCTATATGAGACTTCCCGTAGTTTCTTTTGCTGATTTATGACTTGTGGGGATGGGTGGTTCGAGGTTTCGAGGAGTTTTGAGTGGTTTAGGAACACTTAGTTCCTTAAGGTTGGCCTTTAAGGCCAAGTTTGACTTCAGTCAAAATTTTTGGTAAACGACCTTGGAATCGAGATTCGAAGATTACAGTAGGTTCGTATGATGATTTCAGACTTAGGCGTATGTTCGGAACGGGTTTTGGATGACCGGGGAGCGTTTCAGCGCCTAATAGCGAAATAAGAATTTCCTTAAGTTCAAATTGAGGTTTGGAACGTGTTTTTGTGTTATCGAGGTCCAAACGGAATTTTGAGACAGGGAATAGTTCCGTTATGTCATTTATTACTTTCTCGTAAAATTTGGGGTACGTTTCGGCGTGTTGAAAGTGAATTCAAGAACTTAAAGTTCTTAAGTTTGATCCAATAGGTTTTGGGGTATGATTTTTAGATTTAGCGTTGTTTCGGACGTTCCGAAGGCTCAAGCGAGTCCGTATAAAGATTTAGGACTTGTTGGTATATTTTGACGGGGTCTCGGGTGGACCCGGATGCCATTCGAGCATCGCACGAGGCAAAAACCAGCCTTAAATGACTGTTGGTGCACCAGATCTGGTGTGACCACACTTGCGGAGGGCTAGACGCATGTGCGAGACCGCTTCTGCGGTCCCAACCTCATAGGTGCGACCTCTGAGGGAGTTGCCTATTTTCCGCAGATGCGGACCAATTTCCGCAGAAGCGGAGCCGCAGGTGCGGACTCCACTCCGCAGGTGCGAAGCCATGCCCCCTTCCCCTTCTTCGCAGATACCAGAATTTTCTCGCAGATGCAAGATCGCAGGTGCGTTCCTCGAGCCGCAGGTGCGAAAAACCTGTAGGCAGTGAGGGTTGTTTAAATACGGGACTTAGCCATTTTTGAACACTTCTCTTCATCTTTGGACGATTTTGAGAGCATGCAAAGGAGATAATCAACCTAGATATTGTAAGGTATGTAATTCCTACTATAAATTAAGTTTAATACTTGAATTCTTGGGTAGATTAACATCTTAAATTAGTAGAAATCATGGGTTTAGAGTAAAACCTAGGTTTTTGATAACAAATGAGAAATTTCTAAGAAATTGATTATGGAATCATACAAAAACTCTATAATATTGATCCTTAAGCTATGGGTGATGGTTTCCTTCAAACATTTCCAGAATCCAAGCATGTTGGCCCGGGGGGGTGTGTTTTAGGATTCTTCAATTTAGGTTGAAATGATCATTTAGGTAGGAGAATTACGGACTTTTGAGCATAGATTGACTTGTTAATGTGATGTTTGGTTAACTTTGAGTTCTTGGGCGTAGAATTTTGAGTTTCGGTCGCATTCTTGACCCGGAAGGTAGACTTGACACGAGATAAGTCTCCTTTCTGACCTTGTAAGAGGGAATTGTCCCCATAGGTGAATATAAATAATTGCATGTCTTTATTTGTGGGGGCTACGCACGCACGAAGTGACGAGAGTCCGTGCGTAGCTACTAATATGTTATGTCAGGGAGTTTAGGATTCACAAGCCTGCCTTATGTGCCACATCTATAATCTTAAATATTAATTTATATTGTCTCATATCCTTGAATCTATCATGTGAACATCTAGGAGGTTATACTCTGAAATTTATATTATTGAATCCTTCTCTGTAAGTATGTTTCTACTGAGTTCCCTGATTCCTGTTAATTATGTGTATATATACGGGTACCCGTGTAGCATGTATGATTCGCGAGCGGGGTAGACCTACTATTATGTCAACCGCGTCGCATGTTCGATTCGTGAGCGGTGTAATGGATGCATCTATGGTTCGAGTCGTTCGACCCTTCGGCAGTGCACATTTATTTTTGCATCGTACCAACCGCACGTTCACGACATGTTATGTGTTTGTTGTCGTTTGGGTTTTCTTTGATTATGAATCTATTGAATATCATGAAAAAGGAAATCTAGGTAATTTGTATGCTAGAGAACTTGATACGTAAGGATATTTGATGTTCCTATCTTCATTATTATTCATGATTGCTATTCCTGCTTAGCCTTACATTTAAAACATATTATTTTGACCCTAGTAAAGTTCACGTCGACCTCTCGTCACTACTTCTTCGAGATTAGACTGGATACTTACTGGGTACACATTGTTTATGTATTCATGCTACACTCTGTACTTAATTGTACAGGTTCTGAGGCAGGTGCATCTGGGTATCACTTTGGAGCTCGTTCCTGATTTATACCTGGTCGAGGCTTCACGGTGAGCTGCTTCCCTGACGACTTCCAGTAGCACCTTGGAGTTTTCTTTATTTTATTATATATGTGTATATCTCCTCAAACAGTAGGACATACTTGTACTCTTTTGGATTCTTACTCTACTAGATGCCTGTAGACTTGTGACACTAGTTCCTGGCACACGCGCTAGTAGACAATATTTTTTTGGGATGTAAATGCTAAATTATGACTCTTATGGTTATTTCTGTTTGAGATCTGCCTAAGTTACTCGTCTTCAATTAATGTCTTAAATTTAAATCAAGTAGGTGATGGAAATGTTTTGCTAAATTAAATGAAACCCATAAGTAAATTGGTATTGGCTTGCCTGACTACGATGTTGGGCGCCATCGCGACCTGAGTTAGGAGTTGGGTTGTGACAACATGGTATCATAGCTCTAGGTTCACGTAGGTCTTACAAGTTACGGGCAAACCCAATAGAGTCTTGCGGATCGGTACGAAGACGTCTGTATTTATCTTCGGGAGGCTATAGGGTATTAGGTAATCTCTCTTTATTCATCTTCTATCGTGAAGTTTATGGTATACTAAATCTCACTCTTTCATTCTCACACATATGGTGAGGACGCGCGTTGCCGACGTTCCGGACCCGGGAGGGGCCGCTACCCCCATCGTCAGAGGCTGTGGCAGAGGTCGAGGGAGGGCACTGGCCCGAGGGCGTCCCAGAGCCTATCCAGTTGCACCGCCAGCGGATCCAGCAGAGGATCCGATTACTGAGGAGCAGGGCGAGGTGACCCCAGCAGATCCTGCCCCGTTGGAATTTATGACGGTGCCAGGATTCCAGGAGGTCATGGGCTGTATGATGCGGTTCATGGATACCATGACTCAAGTTGGTTTATTTCCAGCGGATCCTGCCACATCTCAAGGAGGAGGGGGAGCACATACCCCTACTGCCCAGGCCGCAGGACATGCAACAACAGTATATCAAACCACGGGTACACTGCTCCTGGGCAAGGTTCCGCCGGTAGCAACAGCAGCACCTGAGCCCCGACCAGCTGCGGACGACGATCTGCAGAAGTTATTAAATAGATGGACCCGACTGCACCCTCCTGTCTTCGGAGGTGAACGTCATGAGGATGCCCAAGAATTTATTGATAGGTGCAGGGACAGATTGCACCAATATGAGGATACTGGAGTTCCATGGAGTTGACTTCACTACTTTTCAGCTAGAGGGCATGACCAGCAGATGGTGGCAGTCCTACATTCTTGGAAGACTGGAAGATTCTCCTCCCCTCACTTGGTAGCAGTTCACTCAGTTCCTGGACAGATATATTCCACCCTCTAAGAAGAAAGAGATGCGGTATCAGTTTGAACAGCTGGAGAAGGGTCAGATGTCAGTGACAGACTACGAGGCTAGGTTTTCTGAGTTGTCTCGTCATGCACTCATGATATTTCCTACTGATGCAGAGAGAGTGCGGAGATTTGTAGTTGGGTTGCACTCAGGTATTAGGGCCAACATGGCCTGAGAGGTGGAGATGGGGACTCCTTATCGGCTTGTGGTAGAGATTGCTCGCAGGATTGAGGGTTATCGATTGAGGGGCAGAGAGCAGGGGCAGCAGGATAAGAGAGCTAGATTCTCGGGGGATTTCAGAGGTGCTCCAGCTAGGGGCAGAGGTCAGTTTGGTAGGGGCCAACCTAGTAGGCCCCCATATTCAGCACGCCCACCACCTCCTCGAGGTGCTCCCACGAGGACTTATTTCAGTGCCATGCCGAAGAGTTCTTGTCGCCCACCAACCATTCAGGGTTCCTCCGGTAGGTATTTAGGACATCAGGGGTCTTCCAGTCCTTATTTCAGTGCTATGCCAGAGAGTTCGTACCGTCCTCCGGCTATTCAGGGTCCTTCAAGGAAGTAGTCTATGGCGCCGAGAGGTTGTTATGAGTGCGAAGATCCAGGCCATATTAAGAGGAATTGTCCCAGGCTTTGGGGCAAGGACGTGCAACAGAGTTATCAGCATGTGGTTTCAGCACCGGTGGTTCGGCCACCCATAGGTAGAGGACATGCTGGTAGAGGTCGTCACAAGGGTAGAGGCCAGGCAGGGGGAGCTCAGGCAGCTCCTATTCATTCCGGTGGAAGTCAGTCATCCGACGTTACAATCGGATTCTATGATATTCCGACTAGATCAGATGCAGTGACCTCAGATGCCGTGATCACAGGTATTATTTCAGTATGCGGTAGAGATGCATCGACATTATTTGATACAGGATCCACTTATTCATATGTATCAGTCTTGTTTGCTCATTTCCTAGATATTCCTCGTGAGTCTTTGGGTACTCATGTTTATGTGTCCGCTCCTGTGGGCGATTCTGTGTTTGTGGACTGGATATATCGGTTCTGTGTGATTACTTTATGTGGGTTCGAGACCAGAGGGGACCTCCTATTGCCTGATATGGTTGACTTTGAGGTCATCCTGGGCATGGGTTGGCTATCTCCCTATCATGCCATTCAAGATTGCCATGCCAAGACTGTTACTCTAGCCCTGCCCGAGTTGCCTAGATTAGAGTGAATAGGTTCTTTAGTTAGTGCAGTTAGTCGGGTTATTTCTTTTCTGAAGGCTCGACGTATGGTCGAGAAGGGTTTTTTGGCTTATCTTGCTTATGTGTGGGACACCACTGCCGAGTCTACGACGATAGATTCAGTGTCGGTAGTTTGAGAGTTTGCTGATGTATTTCCTTCAGACCTTCCGGGCATGCCATCGGATCGTGATATTGATTTTTGTTTTGACTTGGCTCCAGGAACCCAACCTATATCTATCCCTCCCTACCATATGGCTCCGAAGGAATTGAAATAATTGAAAGAACAACTTGAGGAGTTGTTGGCTAAGGGGTTTATCAGATCGAGTGTGTCACCTTGGGGTGCTCCAGTGTTATTTGTGAAGAAGAAGGATGGGACTATGCAGATATGTATTGATTACCGCCTTTTGAACAAGTTCACCATCAAGAACAAGTACCAATTACCGTGTATCGATGATTTATTTTACCATGTGCAGGGTGCTCGGGTGTTTTCTAAGATTGATTTGAGAATGAGGTACCATCAGCTAAAGATTCGGGACTCAGATGTTCCGAAGACTGCCTTTCGTACGAGACATGGTCATTATGAGTTCCTGGTGATGTCCTTTGGATTGACTAATGCCCCAGCAACATTTATGGACTTGATGAACAGGGTGTCCATGCCTTATATTGATTCTTTTGTCATTGTCTTCATTGATGACATCTTGATTTACTCACGTAGCTTGGGAGAGCACAAGCAGCATTTGAGAGTTGTGCTCCAGACCTTGCGAGAACAAAAGTTGTATGCTAAGTTCTCCAAGTGTGATTTTTGGTTGGATTCTGTGGCATTCTTGGGACATATGGTATCCGGAGAGGGTATCAAGGTTGATCCTAAGAAGATTGAGGCAGTTTAGAGTTGGCCACGCCCTATTTCAGCTACAGAGATCAGGAGCTTCTTGGGTCTGGCAGGTTATTATCGCCGATTTGTGGAGGGTTTTTCATCCATTGCAGCTCCTCTGACTAGATTGACTCAGAAGAACGCCCCATTTTGATGGTCCAATGAGTGTGAGGAGAGCTTTCAGAAGCTCAAGACATCATTGACCTCAGCACCAGTTCTAGTTTTGCCCTCCGGTTCTGGGATGTATACAGTCTATTGCGACGCTTCACGCATTGGTTTGAGATGTGTGTTGATATAGGAGAGGCGAGTTATTTCATATGCTTCACGTCAGCTGAAGGTTCATGAGAAAAATTACCCTGTGCACGACTTGGAGTTGGCGGCGATTGTTCATGCTCTTAAGATTTGGAGGAACTACTTGTATGGGGTGTCTTGTGAGGTTTATATGGAGCACTGCAGCTTGCAGCACTTGTTCAAGCAGAGGGATCTTAATTTGAGGCAGCGCAGGTGGCTTGAGTTATTGAAGGATTATGACATCACCATTCTTTATCATCCGGGCAAGGCGAATGTTGTTGTAGATGCCTTAAGCAGAAAGGCGAAGAGTATGTGTAGCTTGGCTTACATTTCAGCGGAGGATAGACCTCTAGCCTTGAACATTCAGTCCTTGGCTAATCGCTTGGTAAGGTTGGACATTTAAGAGCCCGGTCGAGTTATTTCACGTGTGGTTGCTCAGTCTTCATTATTGGGGGAGATCAAGGCTCGGCAGTTCGATGATCCGCACTTGGTAGCTCTCCGAGAGACAGTTGTGCAGGGTGGTGCCAAGGAGGTTTCTATTGGTGAGGATGGTGTTCTGAGACTTCAGGGTCGCTTATGTGTCCCTAATGTTGATGGACTAAGGGAGAGGATTATAGAGGAGGCTCACAGTTCACGGTATTCTATTCATCCTGGTGCTACGAAGATGTATCGTGACTTGAGGCAGCATTTCTGGTGGAGGCGGATGAAGAAAGACATAGTGGAGTATGTGGCTAGATACCTAAATTGCCAGCAGGTTAAGTATGAGCACCAGAGGCCATGAGGCCTGCTTCAGCAAATGCCTATACCTGAGTGGAAATGGGAGCGCATCACTATGGACTTCGTAGTTGGGTTGCCTCAGACTTTGCGAAAGGTTAATGCGGCTTGGGTCATTGTGGACAGGTTCACCAAGTCGGCGCATTTCATTCTAGTAGCTACTACCTATTCTTCAGAGAGGTTGGCCCAGATCTACATTTGGGAGATAGTTCGGTTGCACGGTGTGCCTGTGTCCATTATATTAGATCGAGGTCCTCAATTCACCTCGTACTTCTGGAGAGCAGTATAGAGTGAGTTGGGCACCTGGGTAGATCTCAGCACAACATTTCACCCTCAGACTGACGGACACTCGGAGCGGACAGTTCTGATATTGGAGGACATGCTCAGAGCATGTGTGATTGACTTTGGAGGGAAGTGGGACCAGTTTTTGCCTTTGGCCGAGTTTGATTATAATAATAGTTACCAGTCCAGCATTGATATGGATCCATTTGAGGCCCTGTATGGTCGGCGATGTCGTTCTCCCATCGGGTGGTTTGAGCCTGGCGAGGCTAAGTTGTAACGCACCGATCTGGTGAAGGATGCCTTGGGGAAGGTAAAGTTGATTCAGGAGAGACTTCGCACAGTACATTCCATACAGAAGAGTTACGCGGACCAGAAGGCGCGTGATGTACCATTTATAGAGAGCGAGAAATGTTCTGTTGAAAGTCTCGCCGATGAAGGGTATTATGAGGTTTGGGAATAAGGGCAAGCTGAGCCCAAGGTTTATAGGTCTATTTGAAGTGTTGAGGCGAGTTGGAGAGGGTTATTATGAGCTCACTTTACCTCCCAGTTTATCAGGCGTTCATCCGGTTTTTCATGTGTCCACGCTCCGGAGATACCACGCCGACATCTCTCACGTGGTGGACTTCAGCACCATTCAGCTAGATTAAAGGTTGGATTACGAGGAGAAGCTAGTTGCTATCATTGACAGGAAGGATCGCCAGTTGAGGTCCAAGAGGGTTTCCGCCGTAAAGGTCCAGTAGAGGGGCCAACCAGTCGAGGAGGCAACTTGGGAGTCCGAGGAGGACATGCGGAGCAGATATCCACACCTATTCAGCACTCTAGGTATGATTCTAGACCCGTTCGAGGACAAACGTTTGTTTAAGAGGTGGAGAATGTAATGACCCGATCGGTCTTTTCGCATTCTAGAACCCCGTTCCCCTATATTAGACTTCCCGTAGTTGCTTTTGATGATTTATGACTTGCAGGGATGGGTGGTTCGAGGTTTGGAGGAGTTTGGAGTGGTTTAGGAACACTTAGTTCCTTAAGGTTGGCCTTTAAGGCCTTGTTTGACTTCGGTTAACATTTTTGGTAAACGACCTCACAATCGAGATTCGAAGGTTCCTGTAGGTTTGTGTGATGATTTTGGACTTGGGCATATGTTCGGAACGGGTTTTGGATGATCGGGGAGCGTTTTGGCGCCCAATAGCGAAATAAGAATTCCCTTAAGTTCAAATTGAGGTTTGGAACATGTTTTTGTGTTATTGAGGTCCAAATGGAATTCCGAGACAGGGAATAGTTCTGTTATGTCATTTATGACTTGCTCACAAAATTTGGTGTCATTCCGAGTAGTATAGGTACGTTTCGGCGTGTTGAAAGTGAATTCAAGAAGTTAAAGTTCTTAAGTTTGATCCAATAGGTTTTGGGGTATGATTTTTAGATTTAGCGTTGTTTCGGACGTTTCGAAGGATCAAGCGAGTCCGTATAGTGATTTAGGAATTATTGGTATATTTGGATGGGGTCTCGAGTGGACCCGGATGCCATTCAAGCATCGCGCGAGGTAAAAACCAGCCTTAAATGACTGCTGGTGCACCAAATGAGGTGCGACCGCACCTGCGGAGAGCTAGCCGCAGGTGCGAGACCACTTCTGCGGTCCTAGCCTCGCAGATGCGACCTCTGAGGGAGTTGCCAATTTTTCGTAGATGCGAGAATTTTCTCGCATATGCGAGACCGCAAGTGCGGTCCTCGAGCCGCAGGTGCGAAAAACCTGTAGGCAGTGAGGGTTGTTTAAATACGGGACTTAGCCATTTTTGAACACTTTTCTTCATCTTTGGACGATTTTGAGATCATGCAAAGGAGATAATCGACCTATCTACTGTAAGGTAAGTAATTCCTACTATAAATTAAGTTTAATACTTGAATTCTTGGGTAGATTAACACCTTAAATTAGTAGAAATCATGGGTTTAGAGTAAAACCTAGGTTTTTGATAAAAAATGAGAAATTTCTAAGAAATTGATTATGGAATAATACAAAAACTCTATATCCTTAAGCTATGGGTGATGGTTTCCTTCGAAAATTTCCAGAATCCGAGCATGTGGGCCCGGGGGTGTGTTTTAGGATTTCAAGTTAGGTTGAAATGATCATTTAGGTAGGAGAATCACAGACTTTTGACCATATATTGACTTGTTAATGTGATTTTTGGCTAACTTCGAGTTCTTGGGCGTAGAATTTGGAGTTTCAGGCACATTCTTCACCCGGAAGGTAGACTTGACACGAGATAAGTCTCCTTTCTAACCTTGTAAAAGGGAATTGTCCCCATAGGTGAATATAAATAATTGTATGTCTTTATTTGTGGGTGCTACGCACGCACGGAGTGACGAGAGTCCGTGCGTAGCTACTAATATGTTATGTCGGGGAGTTTAGGATTCACAAGCTTGCCTTATGTGCCACATCTATAATCTTAAATGTTAATTTAGATTGTCTCATATCCTTGAATCTATCATATGAGCATCTAACAGGTTATATTCTGAAATTTATATTATTGAATCCTTCTCTGTAAGTATGTTTCTACTAAGTTCTCTGATTCCTTTTAATTATGTGTATATATACGGGTACCCGCGTCGCATGTATGATTCGCGAGCGGGGTAGACCTACTAGTATGTCAACTGCGTCGCAGGTTCGATTCGTGAGCGGTGTAATAGATGCATCTATGGTTCGAGCCGTTCGACCCTTCGACAATGCACATTTATTTTCGCGTCGTACCGGCCGCACGTTCACGACATTGTATGTGTTTGTTAGTTGTTTGGGTTTTCTGTGATTATGAATCTGTTGAATATCATGAAAAAAAGAAAATCTAGGTAATTTGTATGCTAGAGAACTTGACATGTAAGGATATTTGATGTTCCTGTCTTCATTATTATTCATGATTGTTATTCCCGCTTAGCTTTACATTTAAAACATATTATTTTGACCCTAGTAAGTATCACGTCGACCTCTCGTCACTACTTCTTCGATATTAGACTTGATACTTATTGGGTACATATTGTTTATGTACTCATGCTACACTCTGTACTTAATTGTACAGGTTCTGAGGCAGGTGCATCTGGGTATCAGTCCGTAGCTCGTTCCTAATTTATACCTGGTCGAGGCTTCACGGTGAGCTGCTTCCCTGATGACTTCCAGCGGCACCTTGGAGTTTTCTTTCTTTTATTATTTCTGTCTATATCTCCTCAGAAAGTAGGAAAGACTTGTACTCTTCTGGATTCTTACTCTGTTAGATTCCTGTAGACTTGTGACACTAGTTCCTGGCACACACGTTAGTAGACAATATTTTTTTGGGATGTAAATGCTAAATTTTGACTCTTATGGTTATTTCTGTTTTAGATCTGCCTAAGTTACTCGTCTTCAATTAATGTATTAAATTTAAATCAAGTAAGTGATGGAAATGTTTTGCTAAATTAAATGAAACCCATTAGTAAAATGGTATTGGCTTGCCTGACTACGGTGTTGGGCGTCATCACGACCTGAGTTAGGGGTTGGGTCATGACACTAAGTTCTTAGGCTTGAATCCGAGGTTGATTTGGTGTTTTGGCGTCGTGTTGAATGGTTCGAGGGATCGACTAAGTTTGAATGAGGTTATGGGATGTGTTTTCATGTTTGGTTGAGGTCCCGAGGGCCTTGAATGTGTTTCAGGTGAGTTTTGAGTGAGTCCGGGCATTACCGGAACTCAGGCATGGTTCTGGTGCTTATTTTTCGCTTAGGGCGAAGGAAAATTCCGCTAGGAGGAATAATTTCCGTTGAGGGCGAAATTTTGGGCGTTGAGGCGCTCCAAGGAAGAATCTGCAGGTTTGCTAGTCTGACTTTGGGAGCTATATCTTTTGATCTAGAAGGAATTTTGAGATGATTCAAAAACAAGAGTTGTAGACCTTCGCGTCTAGTTTCAAGAAAGCTAAAGAAATAATAATTTGGACATCTGTAGATAAAGTTATGGCCACAATACTGAGGCATGTCTGTGCAGCCACTAGAAGCACGATCAGCGCTAATTGTTTGCGTCCGCGGAGGTTGGTTCCGCTATAGCGCTAGGAATTCCGCTGTCAGCGGAATGGAGATCAGAAAATGCACTATATAAATGGGATTTAGGGAATTATTACACATTTTTCACCTAGGGAGCTCGGTTTGTGGCGATTATTCGAGGGGTTTTCAAGAAATACATCGGGGTAAGTAATTCTAACTCAAATTTGGTTAATATTCATGAATATATCGATGATTTCATCATTTGATTAGTACTTTGAGGTAAAATTTTGGGGAAAGTTGTAGAAACTTCATAAAATAAAAATTTTGGGATTTGAACATCTAACTGGAGTCAGATTTGAATGAAATTAGTATGGGTGGACTCGTGAGTGAATGGGTTCCCTAATTTTGTGAATTTGTCGGATTTCGAGGCGTAGGTCCGAGGGCCGAGTTTGACAAATTTCGGGATTTGTGGTCTAATTTGATAATTTTCATATGGGATTCAATCCTTTAGCGTATATTGATGATAATATACTAATTTTGGATAGATTCGGAGCAGTTGGAGGCCGAATCGAGGGACAAGATCATCGCGGGCTAGTGTTTTGTCTGGTTTGAAGTAAGTAATGACTGTAAATCTTGTCCTGAGGGTATGAAACCCCGGACTTCACATTGTATCACTGTTTTGAAGTTGCTCACATGCTAGATGACGAGTGTGTGGCGTAAACTGTTGGGGGATTGTGACTTGGTCCGTCCTGTAGCAACTAATAAGTTGCAAATTTGATTACAAATCATATGATATTTTATGTTTTAAGGATTATTACATTGTTTTGCGCTGAATGTCGTATTTGGGCCTCGTGCCAAGTGTTTGGATTCCTTGGGGGCTTTTTTACTGTTATTCCTCTATGTGTTGACTTATGATTTACACTTAGTCATATTATGTTTAACTGATTTCAAAACTCAGTCATATTTAAACTATTTTGAGATATAAAATAATTTTTGTGGGTTGAGTACCCCGTTTTACTGATAGCACAAGTGGATTTTTGAGAGGTTTTTGACTGAGTGAGGTCGAGGGCCTATGTTGTGAGGATATTATGGGATCGGGCTACGCGCCGCAGCATGTTATACTATTTATGATGACTGAGTGAGGCCGAAGGCCTGATTTGTAAGGATATGATATGGGATCGGGCTGCACGCCGCAACATGTTATTGATAGGCCGATTGCTAGAGTGACTGATGCCATGACTTGGCTTGTTATATCACTTAGGCTGAAGGATCCCCTCTGGAGTCTGTACACACCCCCAGTGAGCTACCACGACCCCAAATCTAAACTGGCTGTGATGGCGCCTATCGTGATACTAGGCTAGCCAATTCACTGAAAATGACATAATGGTTTTTAATTTAATACATACATGATCCGATATCTCATAATAATTTCCGCTTTTAAGCATTTCAAAATAATAAAAGTGACCAGAACATCTAAACACAGCCCCAATATCTGGATTCAACCGTCATGAGCATCTAAGAAGTAATACAGTCTGATACTAATTCTCTACTACAACAAGTTTGGGAAGTATAGTAAAATGACAAAGTAAGAAGGAGAAAAGGTAGGTTGCGGACGCCGAGCAGCTACCTCACAATCTCCGAACAATGCTCCAAATGAGGTAGCTCAACTATCGGTCTACCCCGGTACCTGAATCTGCACACAAGGTGCAGGGAGTAACACGAGTACGCCAACTCAATAAGTAACAACCATAATTAAAGACTTGAGTGCAGTGACGAGCATTTTAAAATCATGTAAGCTCATATAATAAACTACAGTGGAAGTAAAGAAATCAAGTCAGGAATCTACATTTCCGAATATTTTGTAAAAACTGAAGTTTTCCCTTTAAAATCTCGTATAAAACATTTTTCAACATTATCATACTCAGTGTAAAGAAAAGTGAAAAAACAATAATTTCGTAGTATATAAGCTCCTCGGGCACAATATCACTCACAAATAAAGCCTCTCGGGGAAGCCTCTAAGTCACTCGGGACTCAACTCTCAGCAGTAAATGCTCACACTCAGCACTTTCACTCAACAGGTGCCATATAACAACCGCTACGGCATGCAGCCCGATCCATATAATAACCCGATGCGGCGTGCAGCCTGATCCATAATAGTCAATTGCGCTCACTGGGGGTGTACAAACTCCTGGAGGGGATGCTACAGCCCAAGCGCTATATTGCTGCGGCGTGCAACCCACCCACACGCTCGTCACCTAGCATCTGTGTTACCTCATTTATCAAAACAATACGAAATACCGGTGTTTCATACCCTCATGTCTAGAGTTACGATTGTTACTTACCTCAAACCGGCCCGAAAACTACTCCGTGATGCTCTTGCCTCTCTAATCGGCTCCCAAATGCTCCGAGTCCATCAAAAATCATATTAATAACATCAAAATATGCTAATGACACAAAACCCATTCAAAAATTGTCACAATTAGGCACAATTCCCGAAATTGGAAAAACTCGACCCTCGGGCCCACATCTTGAAATTCGATAATAATCACAAAATCAGAATCTGTATCCTCGCACGAGTCTATACATACCAAGAATATCAAAATCGCACCACAATTGCCCCTTCAATTACTCAATTAAAGTCTCCAATTTCCCATGCCCTAACTCCCCCAATTTTGGGTTTAAATCCTACAAATATTCAGGTTTAATCACTTAGAAAACAACATAGAATCGAGTTATGAAGTCAACAATCTTACCTCCAAGTGTTTCCCCTTTTATTCCCTCTTTAATCTCCCTCAAAAGCTTCAAAAATCCCTCTAGAATGGTGAAAAATGGCTAAGGGTCTCGGACATGGCCTTTTAAATTGCTGCCCAGATAAGCCTTCGCGAACGCGGCCCTATGCACGCGTTCGAATATCATAACTCAACAGGCCCCCTCATTATCCTACGTGAACGCGGATTCCCTACCGCGAACGCGATGCATAATCAACCCCAGACCTTCACGAACGCGTGACCCGACGCGAACGCATAGACCAAAGGACCTGGGGTCAAACTGCTGGCTCGCATCACTATGCAAACGCGCCCCACGCCCGCGTTCGCGATGCACAAACCACCTGACGCTTCGCGTTCGCACCTACCCTTTTGCGAACACATAGAAAATAAAATCCCAACACCCTAATCCCCTATGCGAACGCGAGACTCCCTCTGCGCAGGCATAGGGTATAATTTTCTGCAGCATATAACACCAGAAACAGCTACTTCAACATCCAAAAATCACTCCGATAGCCACCCGAAACTCACCCGAGGCCCTCGGGACCTCAACCAAACATACCCACATATCCCATAACCTCGTTGAAACTTAGTCGAGCCTTCGAAACACCAAAAACAACGCAAAACACTAAATTCACCTCGGATTCAAGCCTATGAATTTTGAAACTTCTAAATTTCACCAACGATGCCAAAACCATCCAAAACATGTCCGATTGACCTGCAAATTTACACACACGCCAAAAATGACACTGCAAACCTGCTTCAACTTCCGGAATTCCATTACGACCCCGATAGCCTATTTTCCACTACCGACCGGAAATCGCCAAAAACTCAATTTCGCCAATTGAAGCCTAATTCTACTCCGAACATCAAAACCACGTTCCGAACACACTCCTAAGTCCCGAATCACCTAACGAAGTTATACGAGCAATAAAATTTACATTCCGATGTCGTTTACCAATAAGTCAACTCCCAATTGACCTTTTCTATTATTAAGCCAATTTAAGAGACTAAGTGTCTCAGTTCTCACCACGACCACTCCGAACACGAACCAACCGACCCAACAATTCATAATTAGGTTAATAACACATGCCAAAGCTGAAAAAGGGGAAATGGGGCTAAACTCTCGGAACGACCGATCAGGTCATTATATTCTTCCCCACTTAAACATACGTTCGTCCTCGAACGTGCCCAAAGTTGTTCCAAAAACCATCAAAATCGCTGTGACACCTGTCATATACATAACCGAGGTGATCCCACGTCACCCTATCCCATATTGGTCCAATAGCACAACATAGCTGAATTCGCAATTCAACCTAATCCAAATACCTTAGGACCAAATTTCCATTTCCTAAATAATTTACAAGATAAAAATCCCAGAACTATAAACTGAATAAGTCTGAACACGCTGTATCAAGCCAGATCTGTAACACAAGATGTAATCACATTATATACCACACGACTCAATCACTCCTAGGATAACTCCTAATCACAATAGCTGCTCAAACAACCCAATACCGGTAAAAAAAACCTCTTATCAAGCAAAGCCTCGCTCTAACACCTTCACATACTGCCAGTGATGAAGAGAGCACAACTATAGCAAAAGCCAATATCAATATCTTCCTAAAAATACCACAATCAGATTCGATCACACTTATTTTAGGTCCGTTGACCTCATTTCATCCATCGTGGCCACTCTAGAAAAATGTCACATCAGTACAATCTAAGCCACAACCCGTGAAATCTGCGCACCAATGAGCAACAAGGCAAGTGTACCCAAACATAGAAAAATGACTCCAACAAGAGAACTATCCTGCAAGATCAACAAATACTGTCGCAACGAGATATTAAGAACCCATCACACACCGTATAGACATAACACATGAATCTAACACGAGGATCATATCTTAACATCCAAATATTGCTCCTCATGAAGTACCTCAAGTCACAATGCTTAAAGCGCATTACAATAACCACAGAAAATCGGACGATACCATGCCCCATGAACCCGAAAGAACATAACCAATACACCTCAATCCCGCAATACCCAATTACTTACCTTACTCGAATCCCGCTATAAAGACCAAATGGATTCGCACCATATGTCCATATAACCAACAATCACAACCCCTCGCAACACTGAAGGGTAACTCGGAGATTACTCCAGAACACGAAGACGCTTAATGACAATCAAATAGTACATCTCTCAACCAAAGCAATTCGCAGTCAACAATACTGACCCATTGCAAACTACGCGTCCATATTGGGCCTACCAATGAACCCTTAATCTACTCTTATCACCCGCAACAGATAGATAACTTTCTGAAAGTTCATAATGACTGACTCATGTGACATACTAACATCTGACTAGCTCTGCTCGCATCTTCACAGACCACAACCACAAAATAACCTATTATGAGAACTACCAGTCTCAAAATCCATAAAGCGCACAAATCACCATATCTAATCGCATCTCCACCGCTCTAATATATAACACCTCTAATACTCAAAAATTCCATGAGGGATACCCTTATAATTCTTCTGTTCCATCAAAAAACCTTGAATATCAGCAGTTAATCCAACAAGAGAGCATCGCGATACCAATGAATTACCCTTAACTCAAACACATTGCCCTTTCCGAATGTATATCTTCATCAAGCCGCATCAATAGTGATATAATGTACCTAGTCGTCTGAACTGCCAATGCTGCCTAAGAATTTCCGACCTTCCTTCCAGAACTGAACCGTGGCCTCACATATGCAAAATATCAACTCTACACAACATACCGCATACGCCATGCCATCCTATGATAAATATGAGAACTTCATAATCCCTTCCAAGACACAAGAAACTACGTGCCCAACTAAACAACATAAGAGGTCTTCCAATACACTCACAACTCGAAGACATATTCCAACTCTAGACAGAAGTCAAACACCCAATAGCTCTTGCTACATATCCAGCCCATCTCTTTTTGTCACAATCAAGCAATATGAACACATCTCACCCTCAAATCACACTCACCACATAGTAATCTAGTCACAAAGTCTCGTCAATAAGGACACCAACGGACATATAAGTCCCCAAATACATATGCTCACACAACGAAATCTCAACACTCAAGCCGCAGATAGAACCTGGCCTCTGGTCCTCCAGACTGGCCCTTTATCAACATTAAAAAAAAATCACATCTCATCCATGGAAGTCACAAGCCGTCGATGCACACCTAATACCAAGCGCTCACGTGCGCATTCGAATACATGATGGGAATTCAAAGAGTTACGCTTTTGGCTGAATAAAATGGATTCGCACGACAAGAATTCAAGAATGTGAGATTTTTCCTAAGGGTTCTGTAGCCTCTCGAAGATAAGTACAGAGGTCTCCATACCGATCCGCAAGACTCTAATAAACTTGCTCATGACCGGTGAGTCCTATGTAACCTAGGGCTATGATACCAACTAGTCACGACCCCAAATATAAATTGGTCGTGATGGCACCTATCGTGATACTAGGCTAGCCAATTCACTGAAAATTACATAATGGTTTTCCATTTAATACATAAAGTATCAGATATCTCATAATAATTTCCACTATTAAGCATTTCAAAACAATAAAAGTGACCAGAACATCTAAACACATCCCCAACATCTGGAGTCAACCGTCATGAGCATCTAAGAAGTAATACAGCCTGATACTAATTCTCTAATACAACAAGTATGGGAAGTATAGTAAAATGGCAGAGTAAGAAGGAGAAAGGGTAGGCGACGGACGCCGAACAGCTACCTCACAATCTCAGAACAATGCTCCAAATGGGGTAGCTCAACTATCGCTCTGTCCCGATACCTGAATCTGCACACAAGGTGCAGGAAGTAACGTGAGTACGCCAACTCAATAAGTAACAACCATAATTAAAGACTTGAGTGCAGTGACGAGCATTTTAAAATCATGTAAGCTCATATAATAAACTACAGTGGAAGTAAATAAATCAAGTCAGGAATCTACATTTTTGAATATTTTGTAAAAACTGAAATTTTCCCTTTAAAATCTCGTATAAAACACTTTTCAACATTATCATACTCAGTGTAAAGAAAAGTGAAAAAACAATAATTTCGTAGTATATAAGCTCCTCGGGCAATATCACTCACAAATAAAGCCTCTGGGGCAAGCCTCTAAGTCACTCGGGACTCAACTCTCAGCAGTAAATGCTCACACTCAGCACTTTCACTCAACAGGTGCCATATAACAACCGCTACGGCGTGCAGCCCGATCCATATAATAACCCGCTGCGGCGTGCAGCCCGATCCATAATAGTCGACTGCGCTCACTGGGGGTGTACAAACTGTTGGAGGGGATGCAACAGCCCAAGCGCTATATTGCTGCGGCGTGCAACCCGATCCAATATATATATATATATATATAAATTGCTGCGGAGTGCAACTTGATCCATATAATATCTATATTATTACAGCGTGCAGCCCGTTCCATAACTATCCTCACAAACTTGGCTCTCGGCCTCACTCAGTCATCCTCACAAGCCAGTCGGGCAACTCTCTCAACTCACGAGACTCAGCCCAAAGTACCTCTCAGTATTCTAAAACAGTGTGATAACAGTGATGACAACAACAGGTATAAAACATGACTGAGTTCATAAATTTCTATCAAAATAGTGTGAGAATAGTAGAACAAAATACCCCTGAGGGTCTAAACAGGTCAGCACAAGGCCCCAAACATGGCATATAGCCCAGAATAAAATATAATTCTCAAAAATACAGGATATCATAAGGTTTCAAATCAAACATGCGGCTTAGTAGTCTCTACGGGACGGACCAAGTCACAATCCCTATCGGTGCACGCCCACACGCTCGTCACCTAGCATCTGTGTTACCTCATTTATCAAAACAATACAAAATATCGGTGTTTCATACGCTCATGTCTAGAGTTACGATCGTTACTTACCTCAAACCGGCCCGAAAACTACTCTGTGATGCTCTTGCCTCTCTAATCGGCTCCCAAATGCTCCGAGTCTATCAAATATCAGATTAATAACATTAAAATATGCTAAGGAGACAAAACCTATTCAAAAATTGGCACAATTAGGCACAATTCCCGAAATTGGCAAAACTCGACCCTCGGGCCCACATCTCGAAATTCGATAAAAATCACAAAATCGAAATTTCTATCCTCGCACGAGTCTATAGATACCAAGAATATCAAAATCGCACCACAATTGCCCATTCAATTACTCAATTAAAGTCTCCAATTTCCCATGCCCTAACTCCCCCAATTTTGGGTTTAAATCCTACAAATTTTCAGGTTTAATCACTTAGAAAACAACATAGAATCGAGTTATGAAGTCAATAATCTTACCTCCAAGCGTTTCCCCTTTGATTCCCTCTTTAATCTCCCTCAAAAGCTTCAAAAATCCCTCAACAATGGTGAAACACGGCTAAGGGTCTCGGATATGGCCTTTTAAATACTCTGCCAAGATAACCCTTCGCGAACGCGGCCCTATGCACGCGTTCCCATAGCATAACTCAACAGGCCCCCTCATTACCCTACGTGAACGTGGATTCCCTACCGCAAACGCGATGCATATTCAACCCCAGACCTTCATGAATATTTCACCCGACGCGAACGCATAGACCAAGGGACCTGGGGTCAAACTGCTGGCTCGCATCACTACGCGAACGCGCCCTTCGCCCGCGTTCGCGATGCACAAATCACCTGAAGCTTCACATTCGCACCTCCCCTTCCGCGAAAACATAGCAAATAAAATCCCAACACCTCAATCCCCCTATGCGAACACGAGACTCCCTCCGCGCACGCATAGAGTATAATTTTCTGCAGCAAATAACACTAGAAACAGCTACTTCAACATCCAAAAATCACTCTGCTAGCCACTTGAAACTCACCCGAGGCCTTCGGGGCCTCAACAAAACATAACCACATATCCCATAACCTCATTAAAACTTAGTCGAGCCTTCGAAACACCGAAAACAAGGCAAAAACACTAAATTCACCTCGGATTCAAGCCTATGAACTTTGAAACTTCTAAATTTCACCAATGATGCCGAAACCATCCAAAACACATCCGATTGACCTGAAAATTACACACACGTCCAAAATGACACTCCGAACCTGCTCCAACTTCCGGAATTCCATTCTGACCCCGATAGCCTATTTTCCTCTACCGACCGGAAATCGCCAAAAACTCAATTTTGCCAACTCAAGCCTAATTCTACTCCGGACATCAAAACCACGTTCCGAGCACACTCCTAAGTCCCGAATCACCTAACGAAGCTATCCGAGCCATAGAATGTATATTCCGATGTCTTTTACCAATAAGTCAACTCTCAGTTGACTTTTCCAACTATTAAGCCAATTTAAGAGACTAAGTGTCTCAGTTCTCACCATGACCACTCCGAACCCGAACCAACCAACCCAACACATCATAATTAGGTTAATTAACACATGACAAAGTTGAAACAAGGGAAATGGGGTTAAACTCTCGGAACCACCGATCAGGTCGTTACATTCTCCCCCACTTAAACATACGTTCGTCCTCGAACGTGCCCAGAATTGTTCCAAAAACCATCAAAATTGCTCTGAAACCTATAATATACATAACCAAGGTGATCCCATGTCACCATATCCCATATTGGTCCAATAGCACAGCATAGCTGAAACTTCGCAATTCAACCTAATCCAAACACCTTGGGACCAAATTTCCATTTCCTAAATAATTTAGAAGACCAAAATCCCAGAACTATAAACTGAATAAGTCTGAACATGTTGTATCAAGCCAGAACCGTAACCCAAGATGTAATCACATTATATACCACACGACTCAATCACTCCTGGGATAACTCCTAATCACAACAACTGCTCAAACAACCCAATACTGGTAAAAAAACCTCTTATCAAGCAAAGCCTCGCTCTAACAACTTCACATACTACAAGTGATGAAGAGAGCACAACTATAGCAAATTTCAAAGCCGATATCAATATCTTCCTCATTTCATCCATCGTGGCCACTCTAGAAACATGTCACATCAGTACAATCTAAGCCACAACCCGTGCAATCTGTGCACCAATGAGAAACAAGTCAAGTGTACCCAAACATAGAAAAATGACTCCAACAAGAGAACTATCATGCAAGTTCAATAAATACTGCCGCAACAAGACGCTAAAAACCCATCACACACCGTATAGCCATAACACATGAATCTAACATGAGGAACATATCTCAGCATCCAAAAATTGCTCCTCATGAAGTACCTCAAGTCACAATACTCAAAGCGCATTACAATAACCACAGAAAATCGGACGATACCATGCCCCACGAACCCGAAAGAACATAACCAATACGCCTCAATCGCGCAATACCCAATTACTTACCTTACTCGAATCCCTCTATAAATCCCAAATGGATCCGCACCATATGTGCATATAACTAACAATCACAACTACTCGCAACACCGAAGGGTAACTTAGAGATTACTGCAGAACACGAAGACGCTCAATGACAATCGAATGGCATATCTCTCAACCAAAGCAATTCGGAGTCAACAATTCCGACCCGGTGTAGAACACACGTCCATACCGGGCCTACCAATGAACCCTAAATCTACTCTGATCACCCAAAACAGATAGATAACTTTCCGAAAGTTCATAATGACTGACTCATGTGACATACTAACATCTGACTAACTATGTTCCCATCTTCACAGTCCACAACCACAAAATAACATGTTATGAGAACTACCAGTCTCGAAATCCATAAAGCGCACGAATCACCATATCTGATCCCATCTCCACCGCTCGAATATATAACACCTCTAATACTAAATAATTCCATGAGGGATACCCTTATAATTATTCTGTGCCACTAAGAAACCTTGACTATCAGCAGTCGATCCAACAAGGGAGCGACGCGATACCAATGAAGTACCCTTAACTCAAACACATTGCCCTTTCCGATGTATATCTTCATCAAGCCGCACCAATAGTGATATCATCTACCTAGTCGTCTGAACTGCAAATGCTGCCTAAGAATTTATGACCTTCCTTCCTGAACTCAACCGTGACCTCACATATGCAAAATCTCAACTCTACACAACATACCGCATACGCCATGCCATCCTATGATAAATATGAGAACTTCATAATCCCTTCCAAGACACAAGCAAATACGTGCCCAACTAGCCAAGAACTTTACATTTGATCCCATCTAGAAGCAAAATCACTGTACATCACCTGCACCTCACGCCACTAGAAAATATACATCCCTAACCGGGGTAGAAAACCATCAGGAACTATCTGAATCCCATTTGTACACACCAAACCGTCAGGATTGAATCCTTCTAAGTCAACCAAGCTACGCAGGTCACCAAAACCCAAAGCATTGCTAAGAAACACATGTAAAAACTCATTTCCTCAAGAACACCCCAAGAACCAATCATATCCCTTACCATGGCGATCCTACCTACTACAAAGTTGTCCTATTTATCCAAGTTCCTTCTGACTTACTTTCTAGTTGATACTTCTCCTTGCCATAATATCGCAATTCTCAACCTAGACTCACCACACGAGTCCCAAGCATAAGACCGTACCGTCTAAGGCTCGTAAGCCGCTGAATACTCTCTCAAATATCCCCAAAAGTACCACCTTCAAAATACTTACCCTGAAGAACCTTCATGCGAACCTAAACCCATTAACTTCACTTTCCTAATACTAATATGTAGAATCCATGATGATGTAGAAATATCACAAGTCTTGACACCCTCCACGTAAATCTTAGTTTTATTTTAATACACACCTTGAAAATCCTCAAGTGCTACATATAACCTTGAATCCATCGGAACCGTTCTCGAGAGTCATCCACTCTACGCAAATCTCAATTACACTGACAAGGAAGACAGAAGGACCTGGCCTCATTTGCACACCAACATACTAGGAAGAAATTCACACACTCGAAGCAACAAGCAAATTTATACACTGCATACACTACATATTTTACAATTACAACTCAATCATTCAATAAACCCATCTACCCATAGAGTACATTACAACTTGTATCGAAGAATTATCCATTACTCGAGTGATTCCCAGACTCCACCTCGGCAGGTAATAACTGATTCACCAATATACCCCGAACCAAAACTAACACAACACATGATCGTGCAATCAACTTATCATTAACAAACTCCCCCACTTGGCTCAAAGCCAATGATCAAGACAACAATAACTCACAATGCCAATACGCTATCACTACTACCATACTGCAGTGAGATTCAACTAAATCCTTCACAAGATCCTATGACACAACCGTCTGATATCCCAGATTGTATGCAAATCTCACATTCACCATTGAAAGGGTCATGCCAACTCCCACAAGCGATCTGAACTCAAATTACAGCATATATCATTTACTGGAAAAGAGGACTTGTTACAATACCACATAAGGGTCACACAACCTCAGAACATTTCGCGAAAGAAAACGATGCTTGCTAGCCTCAAACGGATAACTCCTTATACCCTTCCGAAAATCATAGCTATCACACAATCACTTTACTCTTCTGCATTTAGACACAACCAACGCCTACCCTCAAGGAATCACAATACTTTGCATAAAAATCTGAAGTTGATGGCAGAACTAACACTGGAGCTGTGGTCCAAGAATTCTTGAGCTGCTGGAAGCTCTACCCATACTCGTCTAACCACCAGAATACCCTCACTGGACACCACGTGACCCAAGAATGCTACTGAATTGAGCCAAAATTCACACTTGGAGAACTTTGCATAGAGCTTCTCCTCCCTGAATCCTTATAATGCCATCCTCAAATACTGAGTACACTACCCCTAGCTACGTTTATACGCTAGGATGCCATCAATGAATACAATAACAAGGGTCTGCTAGTACGGATGGAATACATCGTTAATCAAATACATGAACGCTACTGGGGAAATGATCAGCCCAAAAGACATCACCAAGAACTCATAACACAATAGAATGATCCGCTTCACTCCACAATTAAACAACATAAGAGGTCTTCTAATACACTCACAACACGGGGAAATATGCCAACTCTAGACACAAGTCAAACACCCAATAGCTCTTGCTACATATCCAACCCACCCCTTTTTGTCACAATCAAGCAAAATTAAAACATTTCACCCTCAAATCACACTTACCACATAGTCATCTAATCACAAAGTCTCGTCAATAAGGAAACCAACGGACATATAAGTCCCCAAATACATATGCTCACACAACAAGATCTCATCACTCAAGCCGCAGATAAAACCCGACCTAAGGTCCTCCAGAATGGCCCATTATCAACATTAAAAAAAATCACATCTCATCCATGGAAGTCACAAGCCGTCGATGTACAGCTGATACCAAGCGCTCACGTGCGCATTCAAATACATGAAGGGAATTCAAAGAGTTACGCTTTTGGATGAATAAAATTAATTCGCACGACAAGAATTCAAGAATGTGAGATTTTACCTAAGGGTTCTGTAGCCTCTTGAAGATAAGTACAGACGTCACTGTATCGATCCGCAAGACTCTACTAAACATGCTCATGACCGGTTAGTCCTATGTAACCTAGGGATCTGATACCAACTTGTCACGACCCCAAATCTAAACTATCCGTGATGGAGCCTATCGCGATACTAGGCTAGCCAATTCACTGAAAATGACATAATGGTTTTCCATTTAATACATAAAGTATCAGATATCTCATAATAATTTTCACTTTTAAGCATTTCAAAATAATAAAAGTGACCAGAACATCTAAACACAGCCCCAACATCTGGAGTCAACAGTCATGAGCATCTAAGAAGTAATACAGTCTGATACTAATTCTCTACGACAACAAGTATGGCAAGTATAGTAAAATGACAGAATAAGAAGGAGAAAGGGTAGGTTGCGGACGCCGAGCAGATACCTCACAATCTCCGAACAATGCTCCAAATGGGGTAGCTCAACTATTGCTCTGCCCCGGTACCTCAATCTGCACACAAGGTGCAGGAAGTAACGTGAGTACGCAAACTCAGTAAGTAACAACCATAACTAAAGACTTGAGTGCAGTGACGAGCATTTTAAAATCATGTGGGCTAATATAATAAACAACGATGGAAGTAAATAAATCAAGTCAGGAATCTACATTTCCGAATATTTGGTAAAAACTCAAGTTTTCCCTTTAAAATCTTGTATAAAACATTTTTTCAACATTATCATTTGAGGCTCAATGTAAAGAAAAGTGAAAAAAAACAGTAATTTCATAATATATAAGCCCCTTGGGCACAATATGACTCACATATAAAGCCTCTCAGTCACTCGGGACTGAACTCTCGGTAGTAAATGCTCACACTCAGCACTTTCACTCAACAAGTACCATATAGCAAACACTGCGGCGTGCAACCCGATCCATATAATAACCCGTTGCGGCGTGCAACCCGATCCATAATAGTAACTGTTGCGGCGTGCAACCCGATCCACAATAGTAACCGCTGCGGCGTGCAGCCTGATCCAGAATAATCGACTGCGCTCACTAGGGGTGTACAGACTCCTAGAGGGGCTCCTACTGCCCAACCGCTATATTGCTGCGGTGTGCAACCCGATCCACTATATATATCTATTGATGCGGCGTGCAACCCGGTCCATATAATATCTATATTGATGCGGCGTGCAACCTGATCCATATAATATCTGTTGCGGCATGCAACCCAATCCATAACTATCCTCACAAACTCGGCTCTCGGCCTCACTCAGTCAGCCTAACAAGCCACTCGGTCAACTCATCTCAACTCACGGGACTCAGCCCAAAGTACCTCTCAGTATTCTAAAATAGTGTGATAACAATGATCACAACAAAATGTATAAAGCATGACTGAGTTCATACATTTCTATCAAAATAGTGTGAGAATAGTAGAAAATAATACCCCTAAAGGTCTAAAAAGGTCAGAGAATACTGAACGATGCGTTGAGGACAATTGTTAATGCTGAAAAGAGAGGTTTTGCTTCAGCTCAGCTTCAACCCGTCTCCAATGTCATTTCTAGTTTTCTACAAATCATGAAATATCGAGGTTATATCAAAGACTTTCAAGTGCATGATCCTCATAGAGTTGGCAAGATAATTGTCCAATTGCTTGGAAGGGTCAATGAGTGTCGTGGTCTCACCTATAGATAAGACATCAAGGCTGCAAGCATTGAGAATTACAAGACACGCGCACTACCGACACATCATTGGGGCTATGTTGTTATTACAACACCAAATGGAGTTTTGGATCACGAAGAAGCAATGCGGCAAAATGTAGGTTGTCAAGTTATTGGCTACTTCTAGTGAACAAGTTTTAGTCATGTTCAAGATTCAAGATTGAAAGAGTATCGTTGCAAGTGCTTTGTTCTCTACACCGTGACTTGCTGCTAGCATAGGCATCTGTTTCTTTTCTCTAAGGCCATAGATGGAAGTTCATTGTCCTCTATATGGACTATAGGGAGTCAAAACTTGAATTCATGTGAGTTTTCCCTACATTAATCGTAGCCAATTTTTTCCCATTAAAACAAAGGTCGGCACAAGGCCCCAAACATGGCATATAGCCCAGAATAAAGTATAATTCTCAAAAATACATGATATCATAAGGTTTCAAATCAAACACGCGGCTTAGTAGTCACTACGGGATGGACAAAGTCACAATTCCTATCGGTGCACGCCCATACGCTCGTCACATAGCACGTGCGTCACCTCATTTAGCAAAACAATACGAAATACCGGGGTTTCATTCTCTCAGTTCTAGAGTTACAATCGTTACTTACCTCATACCAGCCCGAAAACTGCTTCGTGATGCTCTTGCCTCTTGAATCGGCTCCCAAATGCTCCAAAACTATCAAAAATCAGATAAATAACATCAAAATATGCTAAGGAGACGAAACCCATTCAAATATTATCACAATTGGGCATAATTCTCGAAATTGGCCAAACCCGACCTCCGGGCCCACGTCTCAAAATTCGATAAAATTCACAAAATCAGAATCCCTATTCTCCCACGAGTCTATACATACCAAGAACATCAAAATCGGACCACAATTTCCCCTTCAATTACTCAAGTAAATTTCCAATTTCTCATGCCCTAACTTCCCCAATTTTGGGTTTGGATCCCACAAATTTTCAGGTTTAATCACTTAGAAAACAACATAGAATCAAGTTATGAAGTCAAAAATCCTAACTCCAAGCGTTTCCCCTTTGATTCCCTCTTTAATCTCCCTCAAAAGCTTCAAAAATCGCCCAACAATGGTGAAAAATGGCTAAGGGTGGCGGACATGGCCTTTTAAATACTCTGTCCCGATAACCCTTCGCGAACGCGGCCCTATCCACGCGTTCGCATAGCATAACTCAACAAGCCCCCGCATTACCCTACGCGAATGCGACTTCCCTACCACGAACGCAATGCATAACCAACCCCATACCTTCGGGAACGCGTGACCCAACGCGAACGCATAGACCAAGGGACCTGGGGTCCAACTGCTGGCTCGCATCATTATGCGAACGTGCCCTCACGCCTGTGTTCGCGATGAACAAACCACCTGAAGCTTCGCGTTCGCACCTCCCCTTCCGTGAATGGATAGCTAAGAATACCAACACCCCAATCCCCCTATGAGAACGCAAGACTCCCTCCGCGAACGCGTAGGGTATAATTTTCTGCAGCAAATAACACTAGAAACAACTACTTCAACATCCAAAAATCACTCCGCTAGCCACCCGAAACTCACCTGAGGCCCTTGGTACCTCAACCAAACATACCCACATATCCCACAACCTCATTCAAACTTAGTCGAGCTTTTGAAACACCAAAAACAACGCAAAAACACTAAATTCACCTCAGATTCAAGCCTATGAACTTTAAAACTTCTAAATTTCATCAACGATGCCGAAACCATCCAAAACACGCCCGATTGACCTTAACATTTACGCACACGTCCAAAATGACACTGCGAACCTAATCCAACTTCCGAAATTCCATTCCGACCTTGATAGCTTATTTTCCACTGCCGACCGAAAATCGCCAAAAACTCAATTTTGCCAATTCAAGCCTAATTCTACTCCGGACATCAAAACCACGTTCCGAACACACTCCTAAGTCCCGAATTACCTAACGAAGCTATCCGAGCCATAAAATCTATATTCTGATGTTGTTTGCCATTAAGCCAACTCTCAGTTGACTTTTTCAACTATTAAGCCAATTTAAGAGACTAAGTGTCTTAGTTCTCACCACTACCACTCTGAACCTGAACCAACCAGCCCAACACATCATAATTAGGTTAATTAACACATGACAAAGCTAAAACATGGGAAATAGGCTACACTCTCGGAACGGCCGATCAGGTCATGATATGAGTAGGTACCTATTGAGTGCGAGTGCCGAGTGTCGTATGACGAGTGATTGGGAGGCATAAGTGACTGTGAGGTTGTCCGAGGGGCTAAAAGTGAGTGATTGTGAGGCATGTTGAGCGACTGATACTAAGTGATAGTGAGGTACGGTGAGTGACTGATTTTGAGTGATGTTATGCCCGAGGGGAGGTTTATGAAATATATTTTGCCGAGAGGCTATTTATGATTTCTATTATTTCTATATTAAATTTTCTTGAATTTCTATAGAAACTGTTGAAAGGTATAACTTCAAAGTATTTTTACCGAAATCGGTTTTTAAGCATTATTAATTTGTCGTACCTATGATTTTGAAGGAAGAACCGTATTTTTTGTGGATTGATGACTTGTCTTATGTGTTTCGTAGTTCTCATACTTTATTTACTTTCATTACTACTGGGTTGGAGTACTCACATTACTCCTGCACCTTGTGTTCAGATTCAGGTACTAGAGTGGAGTGAGTTGCTTGCCCGTCCAGGGATTTCCGGGGATTTTTGCAAAGTAGCTGCATGCGTCCGCAACCGTTCTTTTCTCCTTCTTATTTCTGTATTAGTCACACTCCCTAGACTTATTTTTTATTAGAGATATCGTGTCATATTTATGTATTTCTTTAGATGTTCATGACCCAGTGACTCCGGATTTGGGGCAGTGGTTAAACATTTGGCTTAGTATCTTGTGATTTAAAAATGCTTAATTATAACTGTTATGAACTACCGGTTCGGAAGTGATATAAAACAAGAGTTACTTATGTTTGAAAATCTAATTGGCTGGCCTAGTATCTCGATAGGCTCCATCACGGTCAGGGATAGTTTTGGGGTCGTGAAAGTCTCTGTTTTGTTTTTTCTCTAGTTTTAGCTTAATCACCGATTTTTAGATTCCTTGCTAATTAACAAGTTTAACCTCATAGATCATTAAGGTTTCAGTTAGTATAGTCATGTTAAATTCTTTGTATTTATCATTTTTACAGTGTTAGCTTTAATTGTTCAAAATCTGTCGATTTGCTTATTTTGATCTTTTGGGTTGTTTTGGTTTTGGAACTTGATGAGTTGCCAAGCTTGGAAATAGAAATCCCAATTAGTTTGGGCCTGAGCTTGTTGACCATTCGGCTTAATTCTTTGAATATTTGGGTTAATAGAGAATAGAGTGAACTTTTCAGAAGTTCATAGGTTCTGGGAATAAAAGAAGTTTCTAGAATCAGAGACAACTGTCCCAATATATTAAGAAAAGAGATAAGGGTGAGAGGAAATATCCAGAAATTGGACAGCTGTCCATTTTCTATTTTGGAAAGATGCCAGAAATTGGACAACTGTCCGTTTTCTGTTTTGGAAAGATGCCAATTTCCTAAATTTAAGAAAGAGTGACAGATTCCCCTACACCCCTCTCATTCCTATCATCTTGCACTCTCACATTCTATAAAAAGGCACTCACACTCCTTCATTCACACAGGTTAAGACTGCAGATTTTCAGATATATTTCATTCTTCTTCACTCTCATTTTTAGAGAAGTTTGTTCATACATTCCAGTCCCAAAAGTTCTAAAAAAGAGAAGAAGAAAAGGTTCAAAGTTTTGTTTTGAGTTCATATCTGCTGCAACAAGTTCTGGGTTATAGATATTAAGGTCAAAGAAGAGTCATTGTTTTGCTGTTGTATTCATTCTATTGGGTTAAGCTGTAGATTTGAGTTTCAGATTGGTCCTTATTTTCTGTTGTTATTTCACTGTCAATAGGTGCATTTATCCATCTTGTTGGTTTCTACTTGGACTATAAATGAAATTAGATTTTTTATGATATACTCTTGCAATGTTATCATAATTTCAGCATGTGTAAAGTCTAAATCTATTGTGTTTTAATCCTTACTAATCTGTGCAAATGTTGGAATGTTAAGATCATGTGAGTGGTTTACTAAATGTCAATAGGTGATTTAACAGTTGTCTTAATATCCTTTTGTTCCTTTCTCTTTCTGTCCTTTCTTTCTGAAATGTGTGTGAGTTTCATTGGGTTACTTCATTGTGAAATGATGCAGGAATCTTTCATGTTTTCTCTCAAACTTGCTCAGCATAATGTTTTTAACAAGTGAGGATAACTCCGTAGCTATTCTGTCACAAAGCTTTAACAAGACAAAGATCATGAGATGTGGCGATTACAGATAACTATTTGTTCATTTGAATATGTAACTATCTTAAAGCATCATCTTAATGTATATCCTGCAACAGATTTTCAGATGTGTAGATTAATTGCCAATTGTGTTTAAATCTAGCATCAGTTCGATTTATTGAAATTGCTTAATCATAGTCCAGTCAGTTCAGTAGATTAATTATGAATATTTTCATTTTGACCAATTTGTGCTTGTCCAAAATAGTTTGTAAGCTATGAAGTGTGACTGGATTTGTTTGGGTAGGAATTTGTGGATTTAGCTTTTCCCAGTATGGGCCTGTTAATTGGCCTAACGAGGTTGCATGCCCAATTTGGGGCCCATGATTTCCACGCTATATTATCATTTGGCCTTGTAAGCCCACAAACGTTTATAACAGATCTTGTTAAGATTCGAACGTGAATCTTTCCACATGTATAACTCACGATATTGTGAAACCAACTATTAACCATCGTAGTAATTAGGTAAATCCATCAAAGGCATTTGAACTCCTGTTGTCTAAATCCATAAGCTCTTGACCTTCACACATAATCCCAAAATATAGGAAGAAATAATTAATGAACATCTTATCTTGATTTAGGCGTGATTTATAAATCATCGTGGTCATGGGTATGGTTCTCGCGGCATGATCACGATACGTAAATCCCATTCGGGTGTGTATTTCATGTGACCCGATCATAACTTATAATAATAATTAAAATAAACATGTTGTAGATCGTGGGTACGGTTCCCATGACGCAATCCGCAATGTGTACAAAAACAAACCAGAGCGCGACATCGCGACTTGTTCAAACAAATTTCATAAATAATTAAAAGCGGTTTAAAAAGTAAAATGCACATTAGGTTTAAAATATGTATTAAATGAGATACTTAGGCCAATTAATAATAGTTGAGAAACCGTGCTAAAATCGCGGAACCTGAGAATGCCTAACACCTTCTCCCGGGTTAACAGAATTCCTTACCCAGTCTTTTGTTTTTGCAGACTTTAAACGGAGTCAAACTTTCCTCGATTTGGGATTTAAATATAAACCAGTGACTGTGGACACCATGAATTATTCCAAGTGGCGACTCTAAAATTGAAAAAAACTATCCTATTTCGATTATTGTAACTTAAATTGGACAAACTCCCCTATCCCCATCGGAAAAAAGGAGGTGTGACAGCTCTGGAGACTCTGCTGGAATTAAGAACCCAGAACATCTGGTTCAGGGTTCCGAATTCGATCTTAGAATAGCTGTTATAGTTAGCTTTTATTTATTGTCAGATTTTTACGTGTTTGAGCCTAATGTGCAAAATTCTGCTTTTTACCGCTTTTATATTATGTGAATTGTATATAAACTGTTACGAAAACCCATCTTCTCTTTGAGTCTTCTAAAACTTCAGGGAAGTGAACGCTGATGTGACTTTTTTTCTGTTAGTGCCAAATCCCTAATTTAGAACGAGGATCGCACGAGTTGCATAGAAGGATGATCTTTTGGTTACCGGTACGCTACCCCCTCCCTGGCTTGAGTTATCCACTCGGGTAAGCCAGGTCTAGAACAATACACCCAGGTTTTTAAACCTAGAATAACTTAGCCTCAGGTTGGATCCCTAGTTGGACCGCTTGTTTGCATCACATGCATTTGACTTTGGTAACTCAACATAGGGGTTGGGTTCGTCTAGGAAAGGTGTACCCGAAATAAAAGACCATATTGCTGCATTTTGCGTTCTACTTGTGCATTTATTTTTTCGGTTTGTATGTTGATCGGCTTCTAGAACAGGGAAATAAAATCCTGAAAAACCAAATATGAGTTAGGAGAGAAAACACACGGTTCTGAAAATCCTGACAACAACAACAACTACTACATACCCAGTAAAATCCCACTAGTGGGGTCTGGGGAGAGTAGAGTGTACGCAGACCTTACCCTTACCACCAAAAGGGTAGGGAGTCTATTTCTGGTAGACTCTCGGCTCAATAGGAGAGGTAATAATATCATTAAAGAAACAAAAGAAAATGTATGTAACAACAAAAGATGCCAGAAAGAAAATAACAACAACAAATAAGTGAAAATACAATAATACAAAACTATGCAAAACAACAATGTGAACACAACATAGACCGCTAGCAAACCTAACCAAAACTCTATCAGACTACCCGGTACAAAGAGGAAAATAACTCTCGACTTCCCCCTAGCCTACTACTTTAATTCCAAATCTCCATTTGTTCCTATCAAGAGCCATGTCCTCAAAAATCTGAAGTCGCGTCATATTCTACCTGATCACCTCGCCCCAATACTTCTTAGGTTGCCCTTTGCCTCTTCTCGTACTTTCTAAAGTCAACCGCTCACACCTCCTAACCGATGCCTCTAGACTTCTCCTCCGCACGTGTCCGAACCATATAAGCCGCGCTTCCCGCATCTTGTCATCCACGGGAGTCACGTCCACCCTCTCCCGAATATTTTCATTCCTAATCTTATCTAGCCTAGTGTTCCCACACATCCATCTCAACATCCTCATTTCTGCTACTTTCATCTTCTGGCTATGTGAATTCTTGACTGGCCAATACTCAGCTCCATACAACATGGCCGGTCTAACCACCGCTCTATAGAACTTACCTTTGAGTTTCGGTGGCATATTCTTGTCACACAGGACTCTAGATGCTAACCTCCATTTCATCCACTCTACCCCAATACGGTGCGTAACATCCCCCTCTATCTCCCCATCTCCCTGGATAATTGACCCTAAGTACTTAAAACTTTCTCTCTTGAGTATGACCTGTGAGTCAAGCCTGACTTCCACATCCGCTTCCCCCGTAACGTCGTTGAACTTACATTCCACATATTTTGTCTTAGTCCTACTCAACTTTAAACCTTTCGACTCCAAGTCTTGCCTCCATACCTCCAGTCTCCCATTAACGCCGCCCATCGTCTCATCATTGAGAACTATATCATCAGCGAACAACATACACCATGGCACCTCTCCTTGGATATGGTGCGTCAGTGCATCCATCGCCAGAGTAAATAAGAACGGGATGAGAGCAGATCTTTGGTGTAACCCCATAACCACCGGAAAAGGCTCTGAGTCACCTCCCACCATCCTAACACGAGTCATAGATCCATCATACATATCCTTTATCGCCCTAATGTAAGCCACCAGCACACCTTTCACCTCCAGACACCTCTAAAGGACGTCCCTAGGGACCTTGTCATACGCCTTCTCCAGGTCAATAAACACCATATGCAAATCCCTCTTCCTATCCCTGTGTAGTTCCACCAACCTACTGATAAGGTGGATAGCTTTTGTAGTACAACAACCCGGCATGAACCCAAACTGATTTTCTGAAAGAGACATCGCCCTCCTTATCCTCCCTTCCACCACCCTCTCCTAAACTTTCATGGTATGACTTAGTAACTTGATACCCATATAGTTGTTACAATTCTAGATATCCGCTTTTTTCTTGTACACCGGAACCATTATACTCCACCGCCACTCATCAGGCATCCTCTTTGTCTTGAAGATAACATTAAATAACCCAGTCAGCCACTCCAAGCCTGATTTACCCACATATCTCCAAAACTCTACTGGGATCTCTTTTGGTCCGGTCACTTTGCCCCGACTCATCTTACCAATCGCACCCACAACCTCCTCAACCTTAATGCGCCTACAATACCTAAAGTCTCGGTGGGAGTGCTCCAATTGCCCTAACACGATATTTCCATCCACCTCTTCATTCAAAAGTTTATGAAAGTACGGCTGCCATCTTTGCCTAATCTGGGACTATTCCATCAATACTCGACCGTCCTCGTCTTTAATGCACCTCACTTGATTCAGGTCGCGAGCCTTCTTCTCTCTCTCTTTGGCCACCCGAAATAACTTCTTGTGCCCACCTTTGCCCCCAAGTTCCTCATAAAGTCGACCAAAATCAGCAGTCTTAGCCTCTGTGACCACTAATTTCTCCTCCTTCCTAGCCTCCTTATATCTTTCTCTGTTCGCTCTCCTCTGATCCTCGTCGGTGCTCTCTACTAACTTAATGTAAGTCGCTTTCTTGGCTTCCACTTTACCTTGGACCACGTCATTGCACCAACAGTCGCCTCGGTGCCTTCCACAGTAACCTTTCAAAATCCCAACACCTCTCTTGCTGCCTCCCTTATACAGCCCGTTTTTTCCGTCCACATAGTGCTAGCGTCCCCACTACTCTTCCAGGCACCCATATTCGTCAGCCGCCCCACCAACTCCTACACATTATCCTTAGACAAAGCTCCCCATCTGATCCTCGACTGACCCCGTACAAACCTCTTCTTCCTTTTCATCAAGATATCGGCATCCATCACCAAGAACCTCTGTTGAGTTGCAAGGTTCTCACTCGGGATCACTTAGCAATCCTTGCACAACCCCTTATCATACTTCCTGAGGAGGAGGTAGTCAATCTGGGTCTTAGAAACCATACTCTAGAAAGTAACCAAATGTTCTTCCCTCTTCGGAAATATCGAGTTCACGATCACCAACTCAAAAGCTCTAGCGAAATCCAACAGTGAGGTACCACTCCCGTTCCTATCACCAAAGCCGAAGCCACCGTGCACCTCACCATAGTCACCAACAGACGACCCAATATGACCATTGAAATCCCCTCCTATGAATAGTTTCTCCATAGGCGGAATACCTCGCACCACCTCATCCAACGCCTCCCAGAAACACCTTTTAACCTCCCCGTCCAAGCCCGTTTGCGGCGCGCGTAAGCGCTAATGACATTCAGAGTGCTCCCTCCAACTAATACCTCAATCTTCATCAACCTGTCATTCACCCGTCTAACCTCTACCACCGACTCTCTAAGCTCCCTATCCACCAATATGCCAATTCCGTTCTTACCCTTCACGACTCCGGAGAACCATAATTTATACCCGTCTACATTCCTAGCCTTCAATCCTACCGACCTAGTCTCCTGCACACACACTATATTGACCCTCCTTTTCTGGAGAATCTTTACCAACTCTATAGATTTACTCGTCAACGTCCCTATATTCCACGATCCAATTCTCAACCTACAAGTTACCTAGTTCCCTTTACCCTCTTTGGGCCCCGTCCCACCCCCTGACCCTTGCCCTACCCTCCTCCCCACCACCCGCCCTCCCCGAGGACATGACCCTACTTTTCCATTACAAACCACAGTCTCTATACCTACGAAGGTCTAAAAATAAAAAGGAGAAAAAATACCACACAGAACAATAAAGGGAGCAAATAATAGCTATAAGCCCACTAACCTGCCTAGACTAGTACTAGAAACTACGGCAACAAAGTAATTAATACAGGAGAGAGAGAAACAGGAGGCGGGAGGTACCAATTTCGGTGAATAAAACCTGGAACTCTCGACTTGATATACTCACGATGCTGCGGAACCCGATGTATAGCTACTACTCTACTGCTTGTGCGCGTGCATCTCCCAAAAGTGATACCTGCAAAACACCCACGAAACCAATAATATTTTGTAATTCAAATCGGAAAAACTACCCAGAAAATCGCAGATGTCAATAAGAAACAGCACCGCCAGAAGCATGGCCAAGATCGACAGCTCCACCACCAATTTATTGTGAAGATTAGATTATGGATATTGGCGGGTGTATTCTTGATTTATATATTTGTAATTCAGTTAATGAATCCGAACAACTTGAAACTTCAACAGATTCTCCGCTTCAAAGGGTAAGAAAATTGGGTCTAAAGTCAAGAAAACCAAACTGGAGATGGGACGATGAAATTTGGACCACAGTAAGAATGAACAGTAAGCAAAATGAAGGAGATGATGATTCGATATTTACGTAGCTACTATAATTGGCTACGCATAGGTAAGTGGTGTTGCTTTAAGCCTCAGTCATTACTTCTCCAAATGAGTCCAAACTTGAATTGAGAACTCTAATCAACATCGATATCAAACCCCAGTACCCAATTTTTACAAGCAACAATAAAATCAAAAGACCCAGTAGTAGTCTTGTCACGACCCGATTTACCCTCCGAAAGGTATCGTGACGGCGCCTAGTCTCTACGACTAGGTAAGCCTAAATTTGCAGAAATAATGGGATCAAATAAATTAAAGACAGAAAAGAACGTAGATAGACGTAACATAGCTGCTCGGCATGTACAAATTTTAACTCCCAAAATCCGAAATCTCACATCAGTCACAAGCTCTATCTCAAAATGCTTTATACAACATAATGAAAATAAATGAAAAATCTATCTAAGTCTGGAATGGAAGGTGACTCGAAGGACTCTGCGGACACGGCAGAATTACCTTCCGGTCTCCTCAAGCTGCTGCTCGGACCCTTAGTCACGAAACGAAGTGCTGGTACCTTGATCTGCACATGGAAAACATGCGCAGGAAAGGGCATGAGTACACCATAAATTGGTACCCAATAAATTCCAAGCCTAACCCCAGTCAAGTAGTGACGAGGTCAGGTTAAGGCTCTACCGGATTTTTATAGTAAAACAGTTTAAAATTTGAATAGAGAGATATAATAAGCTAAGAAAAAAATAGTAGAAACAATGAGCTAAAAGAAAATAGCAACATGGAGCCCTCAGCTCGGTACAACATATCTCACAGTAGCAAATATGCAATGCAGTACATGGGGAAAGCTCCTGAAATCTCGTCCGTAGTCCCAATTTAAATGTGCAATGCAGTACAGGGGGAAAGCTCCCAAAATCTCGTCCATAGTCCCAATGTAAATATGCAATGCAATACAAGGGGAAAGATCTCGGAATCTCGTCCGTAGTCCCAATTTAAATATGCAATGCAAATGAATACCGGATACAGTTTATTTAAACAGTTTAGGAAAAATCACAGACAAGAATAAGGATAGAAATACCTAAACATGGTGCACATAGTAGCAATTTAGGGGAATTCAAATAAGAACAGGTAGACATGCTTCTTCCTAATCTAGACTACCAAAATAGTGAAATAAACAGTGAAATATGAGTAAAATGGTTTGTGTCATGTGAAGAAAAAATGGAACTTTAGCAACAATGGTCCGTGTACGTACTCGTCACCTCACGTACACGATGCCCAATCAATAAATAGTGTCAAAACAACCTAAGGGGAAGTCCCCAACACAGAATTAGGCAAGCCACTTACCTCGACTGCGCTACTCAACTCAAATCCACGCTCTTACCACGAGTATCCGACTCCGAATTGCCCAAATCTATTCAATTCGATTGCATAATGTAAATATCACTTAAAGGAATCAAAATAGCTAATATGTTCGAAGTTAATACGCGAAATTAGGAAAATTGCCCAAAACGTCCCTCGGGCCCGCGTCTCGGAATCGGGTAAAATTATAAATTCCGAACACCCAGTCACTCACGAGTCTAACCATATAAAAATTTCTCAAATCGGATATAAAAATCCAAATCAAAACTCAAGAATTCGGCCTAGGAAGTTTATCCAATTTTTCCCCATTTTTCCACCAAAATTTCGAATTTAAAGGCTAGATTAAAGAGTATAATCATGGAAGTTAGTCTAGACCGAGTAGGAATCACTTACCTAAATTGTCCAGGTGAAATGCTTCCCAAAAATCTCACTCTCCCGAGCTCTCAAGTTCAAAAATGTGAAAAATGGCTTAAACCCTCGTTTTGGGTTTTTAAGATTCTGCCTAGCTCTTTCTTCAGTGCGATCGCGAAATTCCAGTCCCGATCACGGAGAGTGATCCACACACGCCCATATTTTCCTCTACGCGAACGCAAGATTGTGCTCGCGATCGCGAACCTTATTTACTCAAACCTATGCGATCGCGGTTGGCTTCACGCGACCGCGTAGAACAATACTCAAATCCTCTGCTCCCTAAGGTATTCTATGCGATCGCGACATGGCATATGCGAACGCAGTGACTGAGTTGCCCAAACTACGTGATCGCGAACCTCTTTATGCGATCGCAGAGAACAAAATATAGTTCTGCCTCCACTTACTCTACGCGATCGCGGATATACTCACGCGATCGCAGTGAAGGAAAATTTTTTACTATAAAACAAGAAAACCAGCAATAATACTTAAGGCTAAAATGCCCGTTTGAGCATCCGAAACACCACTGGGACCTCAACCGAACTTCCCAACCTGTCCTAATACCTCATTCAAACTTAGTCGAGCCTTCAAAGCACATCCCATGACATCAAAATCACCAATTATGCAAGGATTTAAGCCTAAGAACTTCTAAAATTTCCAAATTTTACAACCGATGCCGAAACACGTCAAAACAAATCCGAATGGCCTCAAATTTTATGCACAGGTCATAAATGATACTACGAACCTACAGCCACTCTCGGAATTCCATTCCGAACCAGATATCAAAATTTCACCTATCGGCCGAAATCACCCAACGGAGCTAACGAAGTCGACGAAATTCCATTCCGGATCCGTCTTCAAACTGTTCCAACTAAGGCCCAATTTCTAAAGCTTAAATTCACATTTTAGGACTAAATGTCCAAAATCTCTCCGAAATTCACAACTTAATGTTTCGAAAAGTCCTAAAAGAAGAAATGGACATGGGAAAAGAATTTATTAGGGGATTGAGGCGCTAACTCTCAAAACGACCGACCGAGTCGTTACAAGTCTTCTTCGAATAGACTTCAAAAATTTCGAACCAAGGCCAATCGAATCAACTCCAATCAACCTATATCCGTAGATTCTTTTTCACAAAGGAAGTTTCATTAAAGGTTTCAAGTACCCAATCAATTTTGACCTCCAATTGTCAGATCGAAACAACCCAGCTTCTTCCACAATATTGGACAATGAAGAACGATGGAACACGAACTTGAATTTCAAGAATTGTGTTGGGTTTCGAAGACTTCGTTCCAAATTTGAAGTCTAGAGCAATGGAAATCCCCTAAATCTATATTATAAAAATACTAAATCTTTACAAAAAATATTAATTCCTTTTAATAATTAAAGAATGAAAATTTTCACGAGAAATCTGCTGGAATTGATCCTGAGTAAAGTGTTGATGATGAATACAGACTCATTGTCCAATATTGTGAAAAATCATGGTATTCGAAAAATCCCGAAACTCTACCGAAATTTTGAAAAAAGGGGTCATTTCAAAATAATCATATTTTTCTGTGCATCAAAACTTACCGAACTACGCGGTATTGATTCTCACCAGATGTGAGATATGTAGGCAATCCTCGTTGGATCCGACCCCGTTTTTCGCAAAATAACCAAAAACATGAAAAAGTATTGTCACTTTGTCATAAATAAAGTTAGGTGATTCCATTCTTGTCCAAATAGCTAGAAATGTCCCGCTGGGATGTCGGAAGGCCGTTTTTGCAAGAATAGCCACCTACGGTCCTTTTTCTAATTTTTCTTTCTTAGCCACTTAGCAAACACAGCCTTAAAATCTTCCCTTCTGAAGTGCTGAAGGGTCGTATTTTAAAAAGTAGCCATGATTTGTTTTGAATTGAATTTTACAAATATAATATTTTCTAAGCGGTTTCCAAACAAAACTCACAAGTTTTAACCCAGTCAGCCTAATTTAAAAAATGTGCAGAATGAGCACTGTTCAGAGTTTACCGGTGCTCTTCTTCTCTTTTTCTCTCTCTGGTTTTTGAAAGTGATAGCTGCATGAAAGGAAAGAGGAATATTATCGCGTCGTCTATAAGAGACTTAAGATTTCTCAGATTCTGTACTACAAATGTTGTGTCCTGACAGCCGAGGCTGCCACATCCATGGCTGCCACATCCATGGCTGCTAATCATCTTTGACTATGACTGTGGAGCTTATTCTATAATATGGATGCTAATTGCCAGTTGATCATTTTTATATATCTCAGCTTGTCTTGATGAATCAAAGCATGCAGGTATAATTAGCTTCTTAAGAATAACTACTTAAGCAATAGCGTAGTAAAGAAAAAATTTCTAAATCTATTACCAGATATGAGGACATTTTGAAAGACAGATTTGGAGAATATGTAATGTTGGAGGAATCTCTTTAGTGAAGCAGGCGAAACAGTATGATGCAATTTACCAAAAGATTAGGATTGGTTATGAAGTATCTGAGGTATTCACTACTACTGAAGTTCATCATGGAATTGTCAGATGAAATATGTGATGTAAAATTGTAGCTGTTAAATGTCATATTTTATCTTATTGTAACATCTTCCCTTGTATTAGATGGACCACTAACATGAACATGAACAATCTGAATTTTGTGTTTCTCGCAAGCTCAAAAATGTACTTGTATAACTTTGTTTTACAAATGCATGTACATGTATGAAGCACTTTATGTTAAAAAAAAGAATTTACCGATGAAAGTTGTGGATCAGATTCCACAAGCACTCCACATGTGGTGGGAGGACTTGGGAAAACAAGGGCAAGACAAGGTCAACCGACACCTAGGGGAACTCATTGACTTTGAAAATTCAACCTAGAAGTTATATGATAGAGGCATTGGTGTCGTTCTGGGATCATACTCACAATGTTTTGCACTTCTCAGATTTTGATCTTACACCCACCTTGGAAGAAATTGCGGGTTATGCTGGGAGTACGGAGGTATTAAGGAACAAGTATCTGATATCTCCAAGGACCATTACTCCCCACAAGTTTCTAGACCTACTGAAAATAAACAGGCAGATCAAGACTGAAAGTCTAGCATATGGAGCTTCCACTCTTCACTTTCTATACCAGCGATATGGGCATTTAAGGGGATTCGATGACCCAAAAAATGGACTCTGCAGTAAGGGAAACCGGTCAAAATGGGAAACACATAGATGTTTTGCCTTCATGGTGGCATTTTTTAGCATTTTAGTGTTTCCAAGGGAGGACGAGTGCATTGATTTGCGTGTAGCCGGAGTTGTTCATATTTTGACTACCCAAGCCAAGAGTACCCTCAAACCCATGCTTGTATCAGACATATTCCAATATATCACATCCTGTAAGGCCGGAGTCGGGTTTTCTGAAGAGTGCAATCTGTTATTGCAAATGTGGATGATTGAGCACCTTTGCCACCGTCCCCGATACATGAACTATGGGTCTACCGGAAAAAACTGCATCGAAGAGTTTGGTACACGAGTAAGTGGTTCGAAATGCCGGAAGGGGTCAAAGATTGGATTACCCACCTCCGTTCTATAACTGCCGATCAGATAGAGTGGACATTGGGTTGGCTTCCCGTTGATGAGATCGTTTATATGCCTGCCACTGGTTCTTATTTCCTTCTAATGGGTCTCTGAAGCATCCAACCCTAATTCCCGTACCGGGTTTTGAGACAACTTGGAAGATGTCAAACAGTTCCTAGAGATGAAGATCTTAGTACTTATGGCTCAATTTCCTGAAGAAGTGGTTCGCCATATTTGGAACAAATGACAGTATTTGGGAGCAGACACCCGAGTACGCGATTTGTCTAGGGTCGAGGTTTTACCTGGTTATATTGCTTGGTATGGAAAGAGAGCCGCGACGAATGATGAATTTGAAAGACCGACTAAAATGCCTCATATCCAAGAATTTTTCGACGCATCGCAAAAGCAGTGGCTTAGTTAGCTAAAGAAAAGGAATACCAGACCACTATAAGCAAACTAGACGAACAAATCGGAAGAATCAAATTTGATAGTAGTTTGCAAGTTGTTTAGGATGAAGGAGAAAATAAGAGGTTGGCTCGGGAAAATGAATCCCTCCGAGCCCAAATCCAGAAAATGAAAATAGCCGCCGAGACGCTGGTAAGAAGTGAGAGAGATGAAAATATTATAACCAACCTAAGGCAGAAAGTGCATGACTATGGGTTTTACTTGACGAAGGCTGAAAAGGACTTGCTAAATGCTCAGGTAAAGTTGGCCAAAGGTGCGGAAGAACATGCCAGATTAGCCCACCAGTTGAAGCAGAAATATGAAAAAGAAGTAGAAACTTCGAAGAAAAAGATGGTCGCCCTTTGAAAATGAAACGGCCAAGCAAACAAAGGATTTCAAGGCAGAAAGAGAGCATTGCTACGCATTGATTTACCAACTACAAGAAAGCATGCAAAAGTTACAAGACCAAAACAACACGGATACACAGGAGTTGGAAGCTCGAGCCCAGCAAATCGGATGTTTTCTTCAAGAAAAGTGTGTCATCAGAATGAGAATTAAAGAAATAGCTGACTATGTTGTAATGAAATGCCATGAATGTGAAGACATGACCAGGTCTATGTTTTTTGCTTATGTGATGAAATTCGTTCACCAGGTGATGGTTGACCTAGACCACCTTCAAGAAGATATTGCACGTAGGCCCGCGCGAAAATCGGTTGATGTCCCGCAGGCCCCCAGAGTAGCAGTAGAAACTCTTATGTATTTTTTATTTCGAGTCTGTATTTTATTTTTCTTGAGTATGTTCGTCTTTGTCAAGTCTGTTTGTTGTTTTACTTCAAGTCTATATGTTTTTTTTACTATTCATCAGCACTTCCGAGTCATTGTAATAGAAAAACCCAAAAAAATTATTTAATGAAATATTGAAAAACCCCAAAAAAAATTCTTTAATTATTACCTTCGCGTTTATCCCCTGAACTACATAATGATCTGATTCATGCGACGTCGTGATATTTAGGCAATCCCCATCGGATTCGATCATACCTATAGACCACGTGAGTGAAAAATAAACCGAAAAAAAATCAAAAAAAGAGATAGAAAGAAAAAGGAAAGAGTAAAACAATAAAAGAGCGAAAAACAGCAAAAATAGAAGGGAAAGAAATTAAGATTCGATATTTAAAAAAAAGAGTGATAGAAAATATGGGATGAAACACACAGTCGTTGCAATAACATTTAGAAACGTTTAACTGTTCAGGTGCATTGCATCCCCAATATGCGATTCCCTATATGTTAAATGTCTCAAACTAACTAAGTTGTTGTGTGTGCAAATAAGACAGGTCCTATTTAGGTGGTTAGTTTTGTGGTAATCTGGCTTCCCATACCTATTTCACAAGATCTAAAGGCGGTGTTCCTATGGCCTCATAAAGTCATCTACCCATTATCGATCCTGAGGAAATCCCATCATCGGCTATTCTACAGTCCGAATCAGCAGCCGCTGAAGAAAATAGGAGGTTGCATATCCGTATGCTGGAAATGTGGGGAGCTTGGTCCAATGGCAAAGAACCACCCAGTATAATCCCCAGATTTCCTGAATTTCTCCCCATGACAGCTGGAACCACCAACATCCCCATCCCAGTGACCAATAATTCATCCTATTTGGGTACCCTACTATATCAGCCAACTTTACCGGTATGCCTTCTGAGGTTCGCCCCCAGGAACCGTTTTTAAGGGTACCTCCTACAATATTCACCGCACCACCAGTCTCTACTACAGCACAGCCAACAGTTCCCAGGCCATGCTTTGAGCTGTCAGCTTTCACTTTTCAAGTCCCACAATTTAACTAGACACCGCTCGTGTTACCCCAAACTCTTACCCTCAGTACTCGCAGTATGAGTCTCCCATAGAATAATAAAGAATCGTGAGAAACCTTGAGAAAGAAGAGATGTCTCGGAAGATGAAAAGCCTCGAACAAAGTCTTGAGAACATGCAAGGCCTGAGTGACCAAAAGAGTGTTTCGTATTCCAATCTGTGCATGTTTCCTCACGTTCATTTGCCCGTTGGTTTTAAAACAAAAATTCAAAAAGTACGACGGGCACAGAGACTCGATCGCTCATTTGAAAACATATTGCATTCAGCTGACAGGGGCGGGTGGAAAAAAAGAACATTTGATGGCCTATTTGGGGGAGAGCTTGACGAGAATTGCGTCAAATTGGTACATGGACCAGGACATCTCTCATTGGAATATATGGGATGACTTCGCCCGAGATTTTGTCAAGCAATTTCAATACAATGTTGATATAGCTCCAGATAGGAATTCACTGACCAATTTCAAGAAGAAAACCGCGAAAAGCTTCCGTGAATATGCTATCAAGTGGCGTGAGCAAGTAGCTAGAGTGAAACCACCTATGGATGAGGATGAAATGGTCAATGTTTTCTTGCAGGCACAAGATGCCGATTACTTTCAGAACATGATGTCTGCCATGGGCAAACCTTTTGCAGAGGCCATAAAAATTGGGAAAATGGTAGAAAATAGCCTGAAAACTGGCCGAATCATAAGTCAATATGCTTTGAGAGACACCTCCCAATCCATCCAAAATGATTATGGAGGATTAAGAAATAGAAAGAAGAGGGAAGAAGGATCCATGTTGGCTTCAGGTTTGAGAGGCCCCCGTCGACCCCATGATCATTCTTACCTGCCTTTCAGAACCCCACAACACTACTACTCCCATCAAGATGCACCATACGCCATGGCACTGCCTCCCTATGCGGTGATTAATTCCCAACGCTATACACGGCCAAAACAGCACTACAACCAAAATCGAGCTCCACCTCCCAGATATAACAATCCTCACCAAGCTCCATATAACCCCCGTCCACCACAAAATAATTACCAACATAATATACGCCGTCGGGAGCCTCCTAGGAGAAATGACTTCACCCCTATTGGTGAGTCCTACTCTAGCCCGTTTCCGATATTAATCCAGATGAGTCTATTGTAACCTCTGACTCCAAACCTGCAAAATTCGGAATCTCCATCATACTGGCCCGGTACCAGGTGTGCCTATCATTCGGGGGCAGACGATCATGATATGGAGGATTGTTGGACTCTCAAGAGGGCTGTTGAAAATCTGATAGAACAAAAACAAATTCTGCTGAGGGACGAGGAAGCCCCCTATGTGACTAACAACCAACTATCGGCCCATAACAATGGGCTGGTCATTGGAATGATCTGTGAGGATAAGGAATTCAATCCAGCTTTGAAAGTCGTCATTGCCATCGCCGACTCAGAAATGAAACCAAAAGCGGCAGTAAAACAAGCTAGAAGTGAGAAAAAAATCACTCCAACTCCTCAAATGGCAGAAAAAGCTGTGGAAACAAAACTAGGGCAACACCTGCTAAGGATGCAATTCTCTATGTTCCTAGGGCCCCAAGGAAGGAACAACTCATGTTCAACACTCCCAAACGATTTGAGCAAAGGAAAATCACGCTGGAGGTGCCAAAGTTGTAAGTGCTAAAAGGGACTTATGTGGCGCGGGGGGGCGGTAATTTCACCAAGGCTGACTGAGGTCGTGGTTATTAGCCACGCACCATAGAGCCCTATAAGAGACCCCGCTGCATTCCCCTGGAATTACAACAAAATAGTGGTTACTTACAAGGGGAAAGCGGTTATGTGAGAGGTGAACGAAATAAACCAATCTGGGAAGTACCACAACCTAGAAGAGCTAAAGAAATAAAAACTAAACAAGGAAAAACGATTTCCACCCAAGAAGCCTGTGAGCGTTGAAGAAGTAGAAGAGTTTTTCCGAAATGTGAAAACTTCGGAATATGCCATAATTGATCACCTCAGGAAGACTCCTTCCCAGGTTTCGCTTTTATCCTTGTTGATGAGCTCAAATGACCATCAGAAGGTACTCTTGAAAACATTGAATGAGGCATATGTCTCGGTTGAAACTTCAGTCGAACCATTCGAGAGAATGACTGAACGATTTTTCGAAGTCAACATGATTTCTTATAGCCGCGATGATTTGCCTCCAGAGGGAGCTTCACACAACAAATCCCTTCACTTGACTGTCAAATGCAAAGGTTATTATGTGAAGAGGGTCATGCTAGACAGTGGGTCCGGGATCAAAACTTTTGACCATACAGCTACAAATGAAAAGTTGAAGGATCCTAGTATATATCAGAGATTGGTGGGTAGACTTTTATACCTCACCATGACTAGACCTGACTTGGCATTTGCAGTCCAAGTCCTTAGCCAATATATGCACTGCCCTAAAACATCTCACTTAGAAGCAGCCCTCAGAGTGGTGAAATATATTAAGGCTGAACCTGGTGTAGGACTCCTAATGCCTGCTGAAAATACAAGAAAGCTAACAACCTACTGTGATTCAGATTGGGGAGTCTGTGTGGAGACAAGAAGGTCTGTTACAGGTTACCTAGTGAAGTTTGGTGATGCACTTATCTCCTGGAAATTAAAGAAGCAGAAAACTGTCTCCAAAAGCTCAGTTGAGTCTTAGAAGCATGGCCTCATGCACTGCAAAGATTACTTGGCTTGTGGGACTGTTCAAAGAGCTAGGAATTTATGTGGATTTACCTGTTCAGTTGATGTGTGACTGCAAAGCTGCAACCCAAATTGCAGCAAATCCAATATTTCATGAAAGAACCAAGCATATAGACATAAATTGTCACTTTGTAAGAGAAAAGATCTCATATGGTCTGATCAAAACTTAGCATGTATCTACAAAGGAGCAACTGACAGAACAACTTACAAAAAGCCTAAGCAAAGCTCAACATGATTATCTACTGAGGAAACTTGGAGTAAAGAACTTGTTTCAACCATCAGCTTGAGGGGGAGTGTTGAACAATGAGCATGTGAAAGCAAAGTTCAAGCTTAAGTTTCATTAATCCAGCTAGGATCCAGCTCACTCTAAATTAATTTAGATATTAGAAGTGACTGTACAAGAGTTAGTTAGTTAGTTTGCAAAACAAATTCTTTCATTTTCTTCAATATCAGAAATACAGAGCATTCTCTTCTTTCTCTCAACATTGAACCTCCCTCTTTCTTCTTCGTCCCTCAAGCTAAAAACTCCAATTCCATGGAAGTTATCAAAGAACAAGGAAAAAACAGAGTTATAGGCATTTATGGAAATACTGATAAAGTAATTAATGGAGAGGTTTTCATAGTATAGCGAGTAATCATAGTTTCATCATCCATTAGCATTGGAATTACAACATTAAATGTATAGTGAGCAATAGTGTAACGACCCGGCCGGTCGTTCCGTAGAATTTGCATAGTTATTCCTGTTTCTGCCTGGTTATGCATTGTTTATTTGTTTATGATATGTTGGAGTCAGTTGGTTTGGGTTCGGAGTGGTTGTAGCGAGAATTGAGACACTTAGTCTCTTAAATTAGTCTTATAGTTGAAAACCTCAACTGGGAGTTGACTTCTTGGTAAACGATCTTAGAATGCGGATTTTATGGCTCGGGTAGCTTCATTAGGTGATTTAGGACTTAGGAGTGTGTTCGGAATGAAGTTTTGATGTCCGGTGTAGAGTTAGGCTTGAATTGGCGAAAGTTGGTTTTTGGCGATTTCCGGTCGGCAGTGGAAAATAGGCTATCGGGGTCAAGATGGAATATCGGAAGATGGAGCAGGTTCATAATGTCATTTTGGATATGTGTGAAAATTTTCAAGTCAATCAGATGTGTTTTGGATGGTTTCGGCATCTTTGGTGAAATTTAGAAATTTCAAAGTTCATAGGCTTGAATTTGATGTGATTTTGTAGTTTTTGCTTTGTTTTTGGTGTTTTGAGGGCTCGACTAAGTTTGAATGAGGTTATAGGATGTGTTAGTATGTTTGGTTGAGGTCCCAGGGGGGCCTCGGGTGAGTTTCGGGTGGTTGACGGATCGATTTTTGATTTGGAACTTTGCTGTTTTTTGTGGTGTTTTGTTGTAGAGCAGTTGTGCATCGCGTTCGTGGTTGGATCCCCGCGTTCGCGGAGAATCATTTTGGGGAGCTAAGGATTTTTTCTTAGAGTTCTAGAAGGGGTGGATGTGAACGCAATGGTCTTGGTGGAGGAATCATCGCGTTCGCGGTCAGAGGCATGCATTCCCGAAGAAGATTGTGCGGTTGGTGACCCCAGGGGTTTTGACTTATGCGAATGCGTGGAGTGAACCGCGTTCGTGGAGGGCAGGACAGTCGATGTATCGCGTTCGTGAACCTGTTTGTGCATTCGCGTAGAGTATATTTGGGGTCTAGGAAAATAGTGCTTCGCGAACGCGGGGAGGAGGCCGCGTTCGCGATGAAGAAAATAGCTGGGCCGAAAGTTTAAATTCAAAAACGAAGGTTTTGGGCCATAACTCAAATACCATTAGAGAGCTCGGGAGAGGGAGGATTTGGAAGAGATTTTCAGTGGGATTCTTGTGGTAAGTGTTCTTCAACTACTTTTGGATTAATTTAATGAATTAGTCTTGATTTTTATCATGTAATTTGAGGAATCAACGTGGAAATTGGGGAAAATTTGGGAATTTCTTTTGATGATTTGAATGGGTATTTGAGGTCTGATTTTGGTAAAATTGATATGGGTAGACTCGTGAGGGAATGAGGATTCTAGTTTTGTGATTTTTATTAAATTCTGAGACGTGGGCCCGAGGATCAGGTTTGGCCAATTTCAGGAATTGTGCCTAATTTTGATAGTTGTTGATTGGGGTTCGTCTCCATAGAATATTTTGATGTTATTAATCTTATTTGGATAGACTCGGAGCGTTTGGGAGCCGATTCGAGGGGCAAGAGCATCGCATAATAGTTTTTTGGATGTTTTAAGTAACGATTGTAACTCTAGACCTGAGGGTATGAAACCCCGGTATTTTACATGGTTTTGATAAATGAGGTGACGCCCATGCTAGGTGACGAGCGTGTGGGCGTGCACCGATAGGGATTGTGACTTGGTCCGTTCCGTAGCAAATTTTAAGCCGTATAATTGATTTGAAATCATGAAATAACATGTATTTTAGAGACTTATACTTGTTTATGGGTTGTAATCCACGTTTGGGGCCTTGTGCCAATTGTTTTAAACCCTCACGGGTATTTTTACACTATTCTCACACTATGTTAATAAATAATTTGTGAACTCAGTCATGCTTACTATTTGTTGCTATTTTCACTATTAATACACTGTTTAGAGTACGGTGAGGTCTTTTTGGCTGAGTCCCGTGATGTTGAGATGAGTTGCCCGAGTGGCTTCAGAGGATGACTGAGTGAGGCCGAGAGCCGAGATTGTGAGGATAGTTATGGATCAGGTTGCGCGTCGCAGCATATGTATATTGGATTGGGCTGCACGCCGCAGCAATATAGTGTTTGGGCTGTAGGAGCCCCTCCGGAGTCTGTACACCCCCAGTGAGCACAGTCGACTATATATATTGGATCGGGCTGCGTGCCGCAACATATCTTATATGGGTCGGGCTTCACGCCGCAATATATTTTAGGTGGATCAGGCTGCACGCCACAGCAGTTGTGTGAATATCTGGTACTTGTTGAGTAAGAGTGCTTAGTGTGAGCATGGAATACTGGTAGTGGAAATTACGAGTGGCTGAGATACCTTGTTATGAGTGATACTGTGCCTGAAAGGCTGATACCTTGTGAATTTTATTGTTTTTCCCACTCTTCTTTTACTGAGCCTTCTAATAAAAGTTGAAAATACTATTTTTATGAAATTATGATTTATAAATGCTCGTCACTGCACTTAAGTTTTTAGTTACTTCGGTTACTTACTGAGTTGGCGTACTCACGTTACTCCCTGCACCTCTGTGTGCAGATCCAGCTACCGGACTAGTTCGCTAGTGGACTTCTCATGTGCTTCGGAGCTGATCAGGGATCAAGGTAGCTGCTCGGCGTCCAGCTGACCTCCTTTCTCTTCCTATTCCTAGACTTTTGATGATTTTTGGACCTGTATTAGTGGCAAAGATACATTTTTATACTTTGTATTTTCTATATTAGATGCTCATGACAGTTGACTCCCGAGGTCTGGGGGTGGTTTAGATTGATAGCTTTGGTGGATATTCTTGTTGACTCATTTTGAAAGAAAATCTTATTTAGCATACGAGACAATATTTATTTTAAATAGAAAATGTTGACTTTATTGCGTTAGAGGGCTAGCCTAGTTTCACGATAGGCGCCATCACGGACCATATTGATTTGAGGTCGTGATAAGTTGGTATCAGATCACTAGGTTACATAGGACTCAATGGTCATGAGCATGTTTAGTAGAGTCTTGTGGATTGGTACGGAGACGTCTGTACTTATCTTCGAGAGGCTACAGAACCCTTTGAAAAAATCTCATTTTCTTGAAATCTGTCGTGCCATTCTATTACTTCTGGAAATCTAAACTTTTGTTGTTTCATTCTCTCACAGATGGTGAGGATACGCGCGAGACCAGCGAGAGGTCGAGGCCGCGGTCGAGGCCGTGGTAGAGGTAGGGGACTGATCGGCTCCCGCCTATACCACTAAAGAGTGGCAAGTACGGGGTCAATGCAGCTTTTACCCGAAGGGTCGGGATCGATATCCACAAGGAGCTATATATGTGGGAGTTGATTTCCTAAGTGATCTAATGGTACGTTGTGTTCTCAGTTGCAATTCTCATCAAAGGGTTTTGTAATTCCACTATGGTTTTAAACTAATTGAGATTGCAAATTAACTATCTATTATATTTTTGGATGTTTTCTCAATAGATAAAAGGGGCTAGGGCTATGACTTTCTCCTAGGTGAATACTTGACGGGATCTAAAACCTAAGGCAAAGATGTTATGTTGGGGATTGTGATATAGCCAACGCAAGGAACTACTCACTCTATACCTCTCGGTAGCTTGAGTGACTTTGCCCTAATTGACTCTCTCAAGTCCAATAGGGTGTCAAAATTGTGCAAGCAATATAGGCTCAAATCGGGTATTATTATATCTAGGTTTAACCCTTTAATTGGTACTATCAATCTCTTGATTACATCCCAATTCCTTGCTGGACTGATTTTCCTAGAATCAAGTTCTCTTTCTCAAGAAGAACCCAAGTCAAATAGGAACCAATTAGTGTTTGCTACCACTAATGTAACATGGAAAACACAAATCAGTCCAAATATCAACTACCCATAAACATCTAAACCTTAAATCAAAAGACCCATCAAATACCCACACTAGGGTTAAGCCACAACGCTAGCTAATGGGTCTAGCTACTCATGATAATGAGAGAAATCAAAGAAATAGATGAAGAATAACCCATAAGATTTAATTACAAGCTAATAATAAATGACTCAATGACAAATCAACTCTAAAATTACTCAAAATGTCCTAATAAAGTCATTCACGAACTCCTTTGAAAGTTAGATTACAAAAACTCCCCTAAAATGTGAAAAGAAAGTATTTATACTAGGCCGAATTTTCTTGACAAAAATACCCCTACAGGGATACCCCGGACCGCAAGAAATGGAGTGCGGCCGCGGTGAGGCTTCTAGGCTTCAAAATCTGCTTCTCTGAACTTGGCCACCGCGGGCTGCATAAAATGCATCGCGGCCGGGGTGGCTTCTATTGCGGTCGCACAAAACGGTTGCGGACCGCATCAACATTTATCCTTCAAGCCACTAATATCTCTGAATCTCAGCATTGCGGACCACACAAAGTGGGTTGCGGCCGCTGTGAGACCATGCGGTCCGCACAACCTGTTCTGCGGCTGCACTGCTTGAGTTTCCAACATTTTCATCTCTCTGAATCTCTTCACTGCGGACCGCACTAAATGGAATGTAACCGCAGTGGTTCTGTTGCACTGTGCTTGGACTTGTTCTTGGTACTTGTGCATGTTTCACTCCCTTTTGAGATGGTTTTGACTAATTGTCCTCTTTTTTACCAAACCGTGCAAACAAGTACAACATGTAAGCCTTTCGGGACTATTTTGTATGCATTTTTAATAAAAACTCAATCAAGAAGGAGTGTAAAATGAACTATAATCCCTAGTTATAAATTCCCCCAAACTTAAGCTTTTGCTTGTCCTCAAGCAAGCAAAATAAGCCCCACCTCTTAAGAGTAATCCAAGAAAATTCAGCTGCCCCAAAGTTACCTCTTCTAGCATCAATTGGGACTAATTATTGCCCTCAATTCAAATGAATAATTAACAACATTTTGCCTTCTAACACCATGGATTTAGTGCGACACAAGAGCATCAAGAGCTGACTCAACCCATCAAAGAAACTCTTTCTACTACTTTGGTCACTGTGGAACCCAAACTCATACTACTCAACTCTCCCTAAGCAAAGCTCACTTTTAGATTGTAGCACTCAGAACGAGGATACTGGAAACACACTCATCTCTCTCAAAGAAATGTCTCAAGTCCGGCTCTAAGTACCATAAGCTTTCCCCTCATGTGAGTCGCCACTAATATAAGCTTCATTCAACTCAAGATCATATAGGACTTTTGTGGAGATATAGTGAAGGATTTTGGTTCAAGGTAGGAAATATTTGGTCTATGTGGGTTCCATCTTCCCTTAAGCACTTCATTTGTTTCACTTTTGCGCACATTCTCTTGACTTTTTGAGTCATTAAGCTCTTTCTGAGGGGTTAGAGAGAAATAATGTCACTCCTTCTTGTTCATTTCAACCCTTCTTTCTCTTTTCTAAACATTCCACACCTTTCATCTCTTCTCTTTCATTTATTCCCTTTATTTCTTCTAGATTGTTCATTCTTTTGGCTTTTTGATTTTTTTTCTTTTTCATTGCCTTTCCTTTTCTTCATTTTGTACCTTTTTTTCACTTTGTTGCATTCCTCGTCTCTCCCCCAAACTTATGTTTTTGCCTTGTGCTAAGGAAAGATAGGGTGCCAAGAGAGGGTCAGAACGGGTAAAGGCTTGTATCGTGGCTTTTGAAAGAAAAAGGTCCAAGGCTCAAAAGGGTTGACTAGGGATATTATCATTAGTAGGCCATGGAAGTTGTCAAGACATCATTCGGGTCAAGGAGAGCCTATAATCACATCTCAAGTCAAACTTCACTTAGGATTTCGCCTAGACAAACATTCAGGGCAAGTTCTAGACTAATGGAATGGGACTTGGACTTGCAATTCAAATTCTCACCACACAAGCTATGGGATTGCTAAAGAAACAGAGTCGGGGGACCCACAACGACCTTAGCTAATATTTGAGCAACACAATGGTCCCGAAGAACCACTTGGTGATTATCGACCAACACAAGAGTCTCAAGGTCACAACTTTCACCATCCTATACATAACAATTTGTTTTTGACCATAGGATCACATGCAAATGTTCTAGGCCCAAGTGAAACTTTGCTTGAGGCACCATTACTCACTAGCTACTATTCACACAAAAAGCAAAAAGAAAAACAGACTCAAACCTTAAGAAGGTTGTCAATGACATCCATCATCGGGAAGAGCCACCCGGTTCACACAAATTCCACCTTTAGAAAGAACTGTGGCATTAATAAAACCAAAGGATTATTGCACGCAAAAATTCAAAACAAGAAGCTATGGAAGGAAAAATGCGGAAAGCAGAATAAATATATACAAGAGGGGATTTAGTCGAATATACATAAGGGGGAATGAATTTATCATCAGAAGGTAACTTTATATACAGACCAAAGTTGTAAAGTATGAAAAGTAAACTGAAATGGTAAAATTATGTACATACCAAAAATAAAAAAGAAAGCGTAGTAAAAGGAAATAGTTTCATATATACAGTCATTCAAATAGGGCTACCCCCTCAAATGAAAGCTAGCATTTTACTCAATGCTAACTAATCAAAAACAGCTCAAAACTGAATAAAAGAAAGATAGTAAAAAGAAACTCCCTATTGGCCCTCCGTTTGCATAGGCTCTTGGTGCTGGGTCCCTGGGTCCTCGGACTGCTCGGGAGCCTGTGACTGGCTCCCTGTAACTTGTGTATCCTCTGGGACCTGGGACTGTACCGGAATCTGGGGTTGCAGCTGAGCCCTCAGACGACTCAAAAGACCTTTGTATTGATGTTTGGGAAGTAGGGGATCCCGGAGGTGTATTTGTCAATCTTTTCCTCTCCGGCCAGTCATGAACATACTCTAGCACGGATTTTGAGTCAGATGCCTTACGGGAAGGCGCATACTCACTACCCGAGTAGGAAGCATCCCTATCCATAGCTTTAATTGTTCTCCTGGTCTCTTTGATACTTTTCCGGACCTGGGGAGTCAATTTGATCATCCCCTTTCCTCTACCCCGGGAGGACTCTCCTTTTCCCGGTTGTTTTCTACCACCGCCTCATGATTGAACCATTGTCTTCAAGTGGAATTCAGTTTAAGTTTGTTAGTATCACAGTATTAGAAGAATCAGTGAAGAATCAGACTGAAAGCAGCATTGCAGAACAGCATATTGCGGACCGCACAAAATGAAGTGCGACCGCAAAGAAAGTACCGCGGACCGCGCAAAATGCAATGTGGTCCGCACTAAGGTGGGATTCAGACTACCCACTCTCTGAAGAAAGCCATCGCAGACCGCACAAAATGAAGTGCGGCTGCAAAGAAGGTACTGCGGACTGCACAAAATGCACCGCGGTCCGCATCCAGATGGGGTTCAGACTACCCACTCTCTGATAAATGCCATCGCGCACCGCACAAAATGTTGTTGCGGTCCGCATTAAGGCACCGCGGACCGCACAAAATCCATTGTGGCCGCGGTCCTTACCTTGTAAAACTATCTGAAGTCAACCCATCGCGGTCCGCACAAAATGGCATTGCGGACCGCGGCGAGCAATGAACAATAACACTAACCTAGGGTTTCAAAATTTTGTCCCAAATTGAGCCTAAAATCACATATTATTGATCCCCTTGGTGTTTAATCAGTGTTTTTAAACTAATTAGTCCTAATTTAACTATTATTAAGCAAACCCTAGCATTGATTGAAAGAAAAAGGAAGAAAAAGAAAAAGAAGAAAACAACTATTAAAAAAAAGAAAATAACAAAGTTAAACAAATAAGAAAATAAAATTAAAATTACCATATGTGAGATGCATTGTAGATGAATGAGATTTAGCAGGTTAAGTCAAGCAGAGAGTGATGAACAGTGATTTTTTTTTTATTATTATGGGTGCAGAGATCGAAAAGTATAAAATGAGGCCTCGGACCTTATTTATAGAAAAAGGACCTGGGGACCACTTTACCTACCTACCGCGAACCGCACAAAATGGGACTGTGGTCCGTGGTCCTCAGAATCAAGTGTTACTAGGTAGATGTCCACTGCGGACCGCAAGAAATGCTATGCGGCCACAGTGGTCCACCGCGGTCCGCACAAAATGCATTATGGTCGTGGTTGCAAACTTCAGAGAGCCCTTTTTCACTGTTAAATCACCCTGCGGACCGCATTGGAATGTTGCCCCTGCACTAAGGCCTTTGCGGCCGCACAAAATGCAATGCGGCCGCAGTGCAAACTTGAGAGAGCTCATTTTTTCAAACTTAATCCTGCACTGCATCAAAACAATCCTACAACATCCCACAACCAGTTAGTCAAAAAGAAAATCATATATTACAAAGAAAATCAAAGAAAAACACAAAGAAAGACACATGGGTTGCCTCCCAAGAAGCGCATGATTTAACGTCGCGGCACGACGCATGTTACCAAGTTCAAAGGAATTTCATCAAACCCACCACGTGGATATCTTTAAATTTTCCAAGATAATGCTTGACCCAGTGCCCATTCACACGAAAAATCTCCCCATTTTTGTTCTTGAGATCAAGAGCACCAAAGGGTGTAACCAATACAACTTCAAACGGGCCACTCCACTTGGATTTGAGTTTTCCCGGGAAGAGACGAAGTCTAGAAAATGAAAAGAAGCACCACCACCTTGAACTACTGGTCTTTGGCATATTTTTCATGGAGATACTTCATTTTCTCTAAATCTGAACTCGTCTAGCTCATTGAGATGATCAACTCTGAGATTTGCAGCTGTATCCCAATCCAAATTTTATTTTTTCAAAGCCCATAGTGCCTTATGCTACAATTCCACCGGAAGATGATAAGACTTTCCATACACCAACCGGTAAGGAGACATACCGATTGGGGTCTTGAAGGCGGTCTGGTAAGCCCAAATAGCATCATCAAGCTTCCGGGACCAATCAGTCTAATTAGCATTCACTGTCTTGGCCAAAATATTCTTGATTTCACGATTAGACACTTCCACTTGGTCACTTGCTTGAGGATGATACGGAGACACCTTATGATTGACTCCATACTTGGTTAACAATGAATCGAAGGCCCTATTGATAAAATGAGACCCCCCTGTCACTGATGATGGCACGGGGTGTCCCAAATCTTGTGAAAATATGCTTCTTCAGAAAACCAACCACACTTCGGGCCTCATTATTGGTCAAAGACATAGCTTCAACCCATTTTGAAACATAGTCCACCGCCACGAGTATGTAAGTGTTTCCACATTAGCTGACAAAGGGCCCCATAAAATCAATGCCCCAAACATCAAAAATATCCACCTCAAGAATTGTAGTGAGAGGTATCTCATCCTTCTTGGATATGCCACCCATTCTTTGGCATTCATCACACCTCTTGACCAACTCACTAGCATCCTTGTACAAAGTATTCCAAAAGAAACCACATCTTAACACTTTTGAAGTGGTCTTTGCCCCTCCATGATGACCACCATAAGGTAAGGAGTGGCATGACTCAAGAATTGACCCTTGCTCTTCTTCGGGCACACATCGCCGAATGACACCATCATTGCATATCTTGAATAAGTACGGTTCATCCCATTAGTAACCCATGCTATCCCGTCTAAGATTCTTCCTTTGGTTAGAAGAGAGCTCAAACGGGACAACACTAGTGACAATGTAGTTGGCGATGTCCGCGAACCATGGCATTTCTTGCATAGTAACGGAGAGAAGTTGTTCATCCGGGAAGCTATCATCAATCTCAAGCCCATCACTAGGTCTCCCTTGCTCCTCCAAGCGGGAGAGATGGTCGGCAACTTGGTTCTCACTCCCCTTTCTATCAATGATCTCCAAATAAAACTCTTGAATCAATAACACCCACCGCATAAGTCTAGATTTGGAATCCTTTTTCATCATGAGATACCGTAGTGGCGCATGGTCGGTGTGAACTATGACCTTGGCACCCATAAGATAAGGACGAAATTTCTCCATTGCAAAGACTATAGCCAATAACTCTTTTTCGGTGACGTTGTAGTTCATTTGGGCGGAATTCATTGTCTTGCTTGCATAGTAAATGGGGTGAAAGATCTTGTTCAACCTTTGGCCCAAAACCGCACCTACCGCCACATCACTTGAATCACACATTAGCTCAAAATGAGAGCTCCAATCCGGCACGGTGATAATTGGCGTGGTGGTTAGCTTGTTCTTTCAACAACTCAAATGCACTCATGCAATTCTCATCAAGGAGGAACTTGGCATCTCTCTCTAACAACTTGCAAAGAAGATTGACCACCTTCGAAAAGTCCTTAATGAAGCGCCGGTAGAACCCGGCATGCCCAAGAAAGCTACGGACTCCCTTTACCAAAGTTGGAGGTGGCAATTTAGAAATGACCTCAATCTTGGCCTTGTCTACTTCAATTCCATTCCTTCAGATTTTGTGGCCCAAAACTATCCCTTCTTCAACCATAAAATGGAATTTTTCCCAATTGAGCACTAGGTTGGTTTCTTCACAACGAGCGAGGACTTTATCAAGATTGTTCAAGCATTCATCAAAGGAGTCCCCAACCATACTGAAATCATCCATGAATACTTCTAGAAAGTCTTCAACCATGTTAGTGAAAATTGCCATCATGCACCGCTGAAATGTAGCGGGCGCATTGCACAATCCAAAAGGCATCCTGGAAAAAGCAAATGTCCCATAGGGAAAGGTGAAGGTTGTCTTTTCTTGGTCCTCCGGAGCAATCAAGATTTGGTTATAGCCTGAATACCCGTCCAAGAAGCAATAGAAAGCTCTACCCGCAAGTCTGTCAAGCATTTGGTCCAAGAAAGGCAATGGGAAGTGATCATTGCGAGTCACCTTGTTCAATTTGCGGTAATCCATGCATACCCGCCAACCTGTGACTGTCCTTGTTGGAATAAGTTTGTTCTTGTCATTTTGAACCACGGTCATACCACCCTTTTTTGGAACACATTGAACCGGAGAAGTCCAAGCGCTATCCGAGATTGGGTAGACGACCCCTGCATCAAGACACTTGATTATTTATTTCTTCACAACTTATTGCATTGCTTCATTTAGCCTCCGTTGATGTTCTACGGAAGGCTTTGCTCCATCCTCGATAATGATTTTGTGCATACAAAATGCGGGGCTTATTCCCCGAATATCTGCAAGTGTCCATCCTATGGCCTTCTTCCTCCTTTGTAACACTTTGAGAGTAGAGTCTACCTACAATTTGGTTAGGCAAGATGAAAGTATAACAGGTAAAGTACGAGAAGGACCAAGAAATTCATACCTGAGGTGTGGTGGAAGTGGCTTCAACTCCAATGTAGGTGGATCTTCAATTGAAGGCTTTGTCGGCGGAGTTTTCCGATTCTCCAAATCCAAGGATAACTTTCGAGGACCGTATGAGTAAGAACCCATGCCTTGTAGAGCATTGGTACTCTCGATCAAGCCATCCACCACAATATCATCACGGTTCAATAAAGTTTCCTCCACTGGATCTTTAACATTTATCATTGAGCTAGTTTCATCAATAATGACCTCGGTGACAAGGTCCATGAAAGAACATACTTCCGTGCTATTGGTTGCTTCATTGACTTGCACACGTGGAACACAACCTTTTTATCGCCCACCTGGAAGGTGAGATCACCGGCCTCCACGTCAACTAAGGCCTTCCTCATTTCAAGGAAGGGACTTCCCAAAATTATAGGAACTTCATAATCCACCTCACAATCCAAGATAACATAATTCGTGGGCAAGATGAACTTGTCAACCCGCACCAAAACATCATCAATGATTCCTAAAGGCCGTTTCATAGATCGATCCGCCATTTGAAGACGCATGGAAGTAGCCTGAGGTTGACCTATCCCCAAAGTTTTGAAGACCGAATATGGCATCAAGTTTATGCTAGCCCCGAGGTCACACAATTCTTTGGAGAAATCCGCACTCCCAATTGTACAAGGAATGGTGAATGCACTGGGGTCTTCAAGCTTGGGTGCCATTGAATGCACTATGGAACTCACTTGGTGAGTCTCTTTATAGTTTAGCACTCCATTGACCTTTTCTTATTGACAAAGTCCTTCATGATCTTGGTATACCCGGGCATTTGCTCTAAAGCTTCAACCAAAGGAACATTTATGGATAAGCCCTTCATCATGTCGATAAATTTCTTGAATTGATTCTCTTGCTTTTGCTTTGCCAACCTTTGAGGATAAGGAGGGGGAGGCCTAGGAAATAGTGTCTTAGCCTTTGGTACGACCGGCTCCGGTATATCAATTACGTGTTCCCTAGACGGGTTCACGTCACTTTGCAATTCTTCATCTTGGTCATGAATATCAATCCTCACCTCACTAGTTGTAGGCTCTTCTACCACTTGCTCAACCTCAATCGGAACCTCATCATTTGGCAATTCATCATCATCACCAACCACTCTCCTTTGTTTAGAAGAACTAGCCTCACCTCCTCTTCCACTTCTTGTGGTCACCGCCATGGCGTGACCGGTATTGTTATTGTTGTTGTTCCCACCCTTGGGGTTCACCACCGTATCACTTGGTAGTGCTCCCTTTGGGCGTGTGTTCAAGGCGTGAGATATTTGTCCCATTTACACTTCAAGATTTCAAATAGAGGTGTTATGGGAGGCAAGTTGAGCATCCGAATCCGCATTGCGATCCATCATTTGTTTAAATATTTGCTCAATTCTACCCATGTCATTACTTGAGGAGATTTGGCCTTGTGATTGATAGGGGGTGGATTGTTGGGTTTTTGATACATCGGGGGACTTTGAAAGCCCGACCCCCGGTTACCGTTTCCACCCCAATTGTTGTTATTATTGTTCCCGCTACAATTGTTATTATTATTGCCTCCCCATTGTTGGTTGTTGTTGTTCCCCCAATTGCTTGAATTATTGTTATTGTTCCAATTGCGTTGCCTTTGGTTGTTCTAATTTTTATTGTTGCCTTGATTGTTCCCTTGTCCTTGATAATTTTTGGCATACATGACATCCTCATCTTGATCATCATAAGAAACTCTTGACTATACCCACTTGATCATTGGTCACATTGAACATTGTTGTTTTGCATTGGATTTCCCTGAGGTCTTCTCTTGTGCACCAAAAAATTCACTCCATCCATGGCATTCACTTGATTCGGACCTTGTAATTGTTGAAGTTGTGCCTTAGCAAGTTGATTCATGGTGGTGGTGAGCTCGGCAATTGCTTGCTCGTGATCTTGAAGTTCTTTATGAAGACCATTAACACCTGGATCACCCGGAGGCACATTTTCTCTACTTTGCCATGCTGACGAAGTGTCAGCCATTTCATCTAAGACCTCACATGCCTCATTGTATGGTAGCTTCATGAAGTTTCCCCCAGCCAATGGACTGACCACACAATGATTGGTGGTATTTATGCCTCGGTAGAAGGTCTGATGTATCATGGCCTCAGTCATGTCATTGTTTGGACACTCCTTTACCATGGTTCGGTAGCGCTCCCAAATCTCATGCAAAGGCTCATTTGGCTCTTGTTTGAAAGCCAATATTTCATATCTAAGTGTTTCCATGTGACTATAAGAGAAGAATTTTACAATGAACTTGTCTGCTAGCCCATCCCATGTGGATATGGAGTGGTTGGGAAGTCGCTCCAGCCAGTCTAATGCTTTCCCTCAGAGAGAAAAGGGGAATAGCCTAAAACTTAATTCATCCTCTAAGACGTTTGTTTTCTTGCTCCCCCAGCAGGTATCAACGAACCCCTTTAAATGCTTATAAGCATTCTGATGTGGAGCTCCTGTGAAGTACCCACGCTGCTCTAAGAGTGTCAGCATCACATTTGTGATTTGGAAGTTCCCCGCCTGAATTCTAGGTGGGACAATAGCACTCGCGTACCCCTTGTTTGGAAGTACCCGAGGGGCAACTCTCGGAGGTGGAGGCGGGGGAGGGTCTAGAATAACCTCATGAACATTGTCCTGTCGGTCTCGTCTTGGAGGTGGTACTTTTTTTAGCTCATCTTCTCCCTTGTCAAACACCTCCTCCCCCGGAATAATATTACTCAAAGGATCCGCCATTAGTACCTGAATTGATTCAACACACACGTTAACAAAAGAAGGAAGGGAAAACAAACTACACCACTATTCACGTAGATAATCAACATCGTAAAAGCTCCCGGAAATGGCGCCAAAAAGTGATCGGCTTCCGCCTATACCACAAAAGAGTGGCAAGTACGGGGTCAATGCAGCTTCCGAAGGGTCGGGATCGATTTCCAGAGGGAGCTATATATGTGGGAGTTGAGTTCCTAAGTGATATAATGGTGTGTTGTGTTCTTAGTTGCACTTCCCATCAAAGGGTTTTATAATTCCACTATGGTTTTAAACTAATTGAGATTGCAAATTAACTATCTATTATATTTTTGGATGTTTTCTCAATAGATAAAAGGGGCTAGGGCTATGACTTTCTCCTAGGTGAATACTTGACGGGATCTAAAACCTAAGGCAAAGACGTTATGTTGGGGATTGTGATATAGCCAATGCAAGGAACTACTCAATCTATACCTCTCGGTAGCTTGAGTGACTTTGCCCTAATTGACTCTCTCAAGTCCAATTGGGTGTCAAAATTGTGCAAGCAATATAGGCTCAAATCGGGTATTACTATCTCTAGGTTTAACCCTTTAATGGGAACTATCAATCTCTTGATTACATCCCAATTCCTTGTTGGAATGATTTTCCTAGACTCAAGTTCTCTTTCTCAATAAGAACCCAAGTCAAATAGGCACCAATTAGTGTTTGCAACCATTAATTTAACATGGAAAACACAAATCAGTCCAAATATCAACTACCCATAAATATCTAAACCTTAAATCAAAAGACCCATCAAATACCCACACTAGGGTTGAGCCACAACTCTAGCTAATGGGTCTAGCTACTCATGATAATGAGAGAAATCAAAGAAATAGAGGAAGAATAACCCATAAGATTTAATTACAAGCTAATAATAAAAGATTCAATGACAAATAAACTCTAAAATTACTCAAAACAGCCTAATAAAGTCGTTCACGAGCTCCTCTATAAGTTAGATTACAAAAGCTCCCCTAAAAATGGGAAAAGAAAGTATTTATACTAGGCCAAATTTTCTGGATAAAAATACCCCTGCAGGGATACTGTGGACCGCAAGAAATGAAGAGTGGCCGCGGTGAGGCTTCTAGGCTTCAAAATCTGCTTCTCTGAACTTGGCCACTGCGGGCCGCATAAAATGCACCGCGGCCGCAGTGGCTTCTATTGCGGTCGCACAAAAAGGTTGCGGACCGCATCAGCATTTATCCTCCAAGCCACCAATCTCTCTGAATCTCAGCATTGCGGACCGCACAAACTATTCTACAGTCGCACTGCTTGAGTTTCTGACATTTTCATCTCTCTGAATCTCTTCACTGCGGACCGCACTGGAATGTGGCCGCAATGGTTCTGTTGCACTGTGCTTGGATTTGTTCTTGGTACTTGTGCATGTTTCACTCCCTTTTGAGTTGGTTTTGACTAATTGTCCTCTTTTTGACCAAAACCCTGCAAACAAGTACAACATGTAAGCCTTTCGGGACTATTTTGTATGCATTTTTAATAAAAACTCAAGCAAGAAGGAGCGTAAAATGAACTATAATCCTTAGTTATCAGGGACCAACCCGCGTAGCAGCCGGGGCAGTACTAGTCGATCCCCCTACTATTCAGGATCAGGTTCCCACCGCGGATATTCCAGCGGGACAAGCTCAGGCACCGACAGTGCCTATTGTTATTCCAGGTCTTCAGGAGACCCTACCTCAGATCTTGACCGTATGTACCAGCCTTGCTCAGGAGGTTGTTGTATCTTCTACTGCCGCTACATCTCAGGCCGGGGAAGGCACTCAGACTCCAGTTTCCCGGACACTTGAGCAGGTTGTACAGGGCCTTCAGACACCGGGGGCAATTCTAGTCAGCCGGTTGTTCCATTTCAGGACTTCGTGGTTCCAGCTATGCTAGAGGATGAGCAGCGCAGGCTGGAGAGGTTTAGTATACTTCAGCGGCTCAGAGGGCGAGGATGCCTGGGGTTTTCTGGATAAGTGTCAGATGATACTTCGTACTGTTGGGATTCTGGAGACTAGTGGGGTCTCGTTTGCTACATTTCAGTTTTCTGGTGCTGCTTTCACTTGGTGGGAGTCTTTTGAGAGGTGTAGGCCTGTTGGTTTAGCACCCCTCACCTAGCAGCAGTTCTCCACTATCATTTTGGAGAAGTATGTCCCTTAGTCCCACAGGGAGGATCAGCGCAGGTAGTTTGAGAAGCTGCATCAGGGAGAGTTATCAGTGATGCAGTATGAGATACGTTTTTTAGAGTTGGATCGTCATGCTACTGAGTTAGTCCCTACTGATAGGGAGAGGATCAAGAGGTTCGTGGATGGACTCACGTACCAGCTCCGTATTCTGATGACTAAGGAGAGGGTATCAGGTGCTACCTTTGAGTAGGTTGTTGATATTGCTTGAGATATTGAGTCTGTTCACCGTCAGGAGCGAGAGGAGAGGGAGGCCAAGAGGCCTCGTGGATTTGGCAGTTTTAGTGGTACTCTTTCCAGGGGCAGTTTCAGCATAGTAAAGGCCGCCCATTTAGGCCTCCTCAGCCTGTTCGCCCAACTTATAGCGGCGCATCATCGGGGCAGGGTCCCCGCAGTTCTCATCCATGTCGTTTATCATTCAGTGCCCTCCCAGCTCAGAGTTCATCTCGAGCACCATCTATTCAGGGTTCCTCTATGCATGGTTTGTCGGGTGGTTATTCTGGTTCCAGGGGTTCCCTTCAGTCCCCGTCTCCTGCACCAGGGAGTTGTTATGAGTATGAGTGCGGAGAGTTCGGGAATATGAGGAGGAAGTGCCCTCATCTTCTTGGAGGTCCATCTCAGTTGAGGAACCAGCCTTCGACATCAGCTCCAGTCACTTCACCACCCACCCAGGCATCTAGGGATAGGAGTCAGCCAGCTAGAGGCCGCCCTAGAGGGGGAGATCGAGCAGGTGGAGGTCAAGCCCGTATCTATGCACTTCCAGCCAGGCCAGATGCTATGGCATCCGATGCAGTGATCACAGGTATTATCTCAGTCTGTCACTGAGATGCTTTAGCCCTGTTTGACCCTGGTTTTACATATTCTTATGTCTTGTAATATTTTGCTCATTTTCTGGATATGCCCCGTGAGTCGTTAGTTACGTCCGTTCATGTGTCGACTCCGGTGGGTGATACTATTGTTGTAGACCGTGTGTATCGATCATGTGTGATATCTATTTGGGGTCTGGAGACCCGAGTGGACCTATTGTTACTCAGCATGGTTGAGTTTGATGTGATACTGGGCATGGATTGGCTATCTCCATGCCATGTTATTATTGATTGTCACGCTAAGACCGTGACCTTGGCTATGCCTGGAGTTCCGAGGGTTGAGTGGAGAGGTTCTTCTGAGTATGTGCCTAGTAGGGTGATTTCTTACCTGAAGGCTCAGCGTATGGTTGAGAAGGGGTGTTTATCTTATCTGGATTTTGTGAGGGATATTAGCGGTGAGACTCTTGTTATTGATTTTGTTCCTGTGGTCTATGATTTTCAGGATGTGTTCCCTGCAGACCTGCCAAGCATGCCACCTGACAGGGATATTGATTTTGGTATTGATCTGGTGCCAGACACTCAGCCTATTTCTACTCTACCTTATCGTATGGCACCAGCAAAGTTGAAGGAATTGAAAGAACAGCTTCAGGAACTCCTAGATAAGGGGTTCATCCGGCCTAGTGTGTCACCTTGGGGTGCACCGGTGTTGTTTGTGAAGAAGAAGGATGGTTCTCTGCGCATGTGTATTGATTATCGGCAGCTGAATAAGGTTACGGTGAAGAACCGGTATCCCTTGCCTCGTATTGATGATTTGTTTGACAAGCTTCAGGGAGCTAGAGTGTTCTCCAAGATTGACTTGAGATACGGGTACCATCAGTTGAAGATTTGGGACTCTGACATCCCGAAGACTGCTTTCAGGACCAAATATGGTCATTATGAGTTTCTTGTTATGTTGTTTGGGCAGACTAATGCCCCAGCAGCCTTTATGAACTTGATGCACAATGTGTTCCGGCCTTAGTTTGACTCTTTCGTCGTCGTGTTTATTGACGACATCTTGGTGTTCTCCCGATCTCGGAAGGATCATGAGCAGCATTTGAGAGTTGTGCTTCAGACTCTAAGGGAGAAGAAGCTGTATGCGAAATTTTCTAAAGTGTGAATTCTGGCTTGATTCAGTTGCATTTTTGGGCCATGTGGTGTCTTGTGATGGGATCAAGGTAGATCCGATGAAGGTGGAGGTAGTACAGAGTTTTCCTAGACCGTCATCAGCTACGGAGATTTGTAGTTTCCTTGGGTTGGCAGGTTACTACCGTCGTTTTGTAGAGGAATTTTCATCTATTGCAGCACTATGACCAGACTGACCCAGAAGGGTGCTCAATTCAGGTGGACTGGGGTGTGTGAGGAGAGCTTTCAGAAGCTCAAGTCAGCTTTGACCACAGCTCCGGTGTTGGTTTTGCCTACGGGTTCAGGTTCTTATACAGTTTATTGTGATGCTTCTTGTGAACACCCAATTTTTGCACCGCATGGAAATTACTCCTAAAAATAATCAAAAATAATTTTTAGGAATTTTTCTTTATTTAGTTGCATTTTATGCATGTTTAATAGCTTTAAAATCATGAAAAACCATAAAAATATTCGAACCTTATTTCATAGCATGTTAGATTTAAATTGCATTTTTAGGATTTAGTTACATTATTAAATGCATCTTCTAAAAAATTAAAATTGCATTCGTAGATTAATTAGTTAGTTGCATTAGTCCATCATTAGGTAAAATAAATATATAGGCTTGCTAAAAATAGGATTCAAATTAAAAGTTGAGCCTAAAGTGGCTAAAAGAATGAGAAAAGATGGGTGTCCAAATTGGGCAAAAATCAGTGGCCCAGTATCCCAAATTCCGCTCCAAACCCACCGGGCCAGGACCCGCGACCCGCTTACCCGACCCGTTTCCCCTCACCCACTAAAACAAACATAACCTAGACCTACTGAAGAGGAAGACCTAATCTCTATGAACCTAAGCGTCGTTTTCTGTTTTCTTCTTCACCTCTCACTGAACAAGACACAACCCAATAACAAATTTCATCCTCCACATGTCTGTCTCTTCAAGGATCAAGCATCCACTAATCCCTCTCCTCTCACCCATCCGGCCGCTAGAAAAACTACCCAAAATCACCCTCTCCTACACTGACCCAGCAACCAGCTGCCGCCTCAGCTCCGCCCGCTTCTCCTCACCGCACCACCACCAAAATCGCTCCATCTCTTTCCCAAACGCACACACAAAATGGGTCTGAAATTTCACTTTCACTAGTAGCTAGGAATGTTGATATCCAAAATTCAAATCTGGGAAAAATATATATAAAAAGGAGCTCAAAAACGGGAGCTCAAAACTGAAATGTTTTGAAAGATTTCCGAAATTTGGAAGAAAATACTCCATAAACAAAAGCAAGAAATTAAAAACAGAGAGATTTCAAAAGTTGTTTCCTCCTCTATTCGTTGTGACGCATTTTCTGAGATTTGGAAGATTGTTTTGAGCTTGAGGAGAGGCTACGGTTGTTTGCTGCCGTGTTACTGACCTGCTGAGCTCCTTCGTTCTTCGTGAGGTGGGTATGGTCGTTCTCTTAATCTTACCATTGTTTAAATATTGTAAAAATGATACAATGTTTGAAATGGTCACTCTAATCTTCTGAAATTGATATGTATTGAAATCCAATGTCATGTTTGGAGCTGTTTGGCATTCAGAATTTATTAGTTCCTCACGCAATCGTAGATGAACAATTTTCAATTACTAATATTCTGTCTCTAGCCGATTCAATATATTAAAAATGTATTTGAAACATGTGTTATCGATAGATGTCGATGAGTTAGTTTCAGATGTTTCTCTGTTTGGATTTTGTTTCCGGTCAATTTGAGATATGTGACTGAAGTGATGTTTTTAACAGATTCCTAATATGTTAGATCTAATCTATAATGGGCTTACTTGTGTAATTTTTGATTTTGAGAATTAATATACATCCCAACAGTCTTCTCCCATCTTAATTCACCAATATCAACATGATGGAATGAGTAAATAGGTTGTGGATTCGAGTGTTGGTTTGAACTCGAATGTTAGCTTTCTTGGTTATGATAACGACAGAGCTATGAATGCTATATTAGTTAAACTTAATCAATTCAAAGTTAATTCTGATTCTAAAAGGCATAAACTGGATAGGATGTGTAAAGATTTATGTGTTACTGGCTTTATAAATCACATTTAGTTGTGTTTTTGAAAAAAGGTTAACACAATTTGTATGCACAATTGAATCTAGTTGTGTATGGTCCCTACTGGATTTTACTTTTAAAATTTGTATAAGTGTTGAGTCGAAACAAACCTTTGGTTTAATAAATGGTATGCTCCATCCACAGAGTTATTCCATAATTCATGGCCTTGCAATAATTTCAAACTTAGTCCTTGAACAAGCATATATCTTGTAGTCCAAAATACCTTTCTTAGAATGAAAAGACCAAGAACTTATGAGAATAATCGAACATTGCTTCAAATAAGCATTTTAAACCGTCACGACCATAGTCATGACTATATAATCTACACTCGGGCGTGACAACTCATGTTCCCGACTCTAACTCAAAACCATAATAAAAATCACATGTTGTAATCCTGGGTGCATTTCATGTGGCGCGGTTACAATGTGTCCAAAAACAAACAAGTGCACGCCATCGTGACTTGTTTTAAGATAAATTCATAAATATTAAAAGCGGCTTAAAATTAAAAAGGCTAAATGCACAATAGGCTAAAACATGAAAATAATCAGATAACTTAGGCCAAATATTAATAGTTAATCGACCGTATTAGAACCACGGAACTCGGGAATGCCTAACACCTTCTCCCGGATTAACAGAATTCCTTACTCGGATTTCTAGTCGCAGACAACTTAAAACAGAGTCAAAATTCCTCGGTTTGGTATCTTTAATAAACGGTGTCCCGGAACATCGTCAAAAATTTGGGTGACGACTCTGAAATAATAAACAAATCCCAAATCCGAATAATGTCACTTTAATTGGAAAAACTCTCTTAGTACCCTTACCGGTGAAAAAAGAGGTGTGACACTTCTAGAGTTGGCTTAGGAGCGGTATTGATGCAGGACTGTAGGGTGATTGCCTACGCGTCTAGACAGTTAAAGGTGCACGGGAAGAATTATCCAGTGCACGATCTTGAGTTAGCTGCCATTGTTCATGCCTAGAAGATCTGGCGCCATTATTTGTATGGAGTGCATTGTGAGATTTTCACTGATCATCGTAGTTTGTAGTATCTGCTGAAGCAGAAGGACTTGAATTTATGTCAGAGGAGATGGTTGGAGCTTCTCAAGGATTATGACCTCACTATTCTATATCATTCGGGGAAGGCCAATGTAGTGGTCGATGCCCTGAGTCGCAGAGCAGAAAGTTTGGGGAGTCTAGCCTACCTTCCAGCAGCAAAGCGGCCTTTAGAACATGATGTTCAAGCTTTAGAGGGTCAGTTGGTGAGGTTGGATTTTCCAGAGCCCCCGCAGGTATAGGCTTGTGTATCCTCCAGGTCTTCTCATTATGATCAGATTAGAGTACGCCAGTATGATGGCCGACACTAGCTAGTTCTTCAGGACAGGTTCCGTCGAGGTGATGCCAGGGATGTGACTATTGGTGATGATGGGGTTATGAGGATTCAAGGCCGTATTTGCGTGCCCAATGTGTATGGTCTTCGAGAGTTGATTTTAGTAGAGGCTCAGAGCTCGCGGTATTCCATCCATCCGGGTGCCGCGAAGATGTACCAGGATTTGAGACAGCATTATTGGTGGAGGCGAATGAAGAAGGATATTGTTGAGTTTGTAGCTCGGTGTCTCAACTGCCAGCAGGTCAAGTATGAGCACCAGAGGACGGGTGGATTGCTTCAGAGGTTAGATATTCCGGAGTGGAAGTGGGAGGGGATCACCATGGACTTTGTAGTTAGGCTCCTACGGACTTCGAGGAGATTTGATGCTATATGGGTCATTGTAGATCGGCTGACCAAGTCCGCGCACTTCATTCCTATTGGTGCTACTTATTCTTCGGAGTGGTTAGCGGAGATTTATATCAAGGAGATTGTTCGGTTGCATGGGGTTCCAGTTTCTATCATTTCCGATAGAGGTACTCAGTTCACATCTCAGTTTTGGAGAGCCGTGTAGAGGGATTTGGGTACTCAGATTGAGTTGAGCACAGCGTTTCATCCTCAGACTGACAGGCAGTTAGAGCGTACTATTCAGATTTTGGAGGACATGTTGCGTGTCTGTGTCATTGATTTTGGGGGTTCTTGGGACCAGTTTCTTCCACTCGCGGAGTTTGCTTATAATAATAGTTATCAGTCCAGTATTCAGATGGCTCCGTATGAGGCTTTATATGGTAGGAAGTATAGATCTCTGGTTGGTTGGTTTGAGCAGGGCGAGGATAGGCTATTGGGCGCAGACTTGGTTCAGGATGTGTTGGATAAGGTGAAATTGATTCAGGAGAGACTTCACACGGCGCAGTCTAGGCAAAAGATATATGCCGACCGGAAGGTCCGGGATGTGTCTTTCATGGAGGGAGAGAAGGTACTGCTGAAAGTGTCACCCATGAAGGGTGTTATGAGGTTTGGAAAGATGGGAAAGCAGAGTCCTCGGTTCATTGGTCCTTTTGAGGTGCTTCAGAAGATTGGAGAGGTGGCTCACAGACTTTCTTTGCCACCCAGCTTATCGAGTGTTCATCCGATGTTCCATGTTTCGATGCTCCGAGAGTATATTGGTGACCCATCTCATGTTTTAGACTTCAGCATAGTGCATCTTGAGGGTGATATGTCATATGAGGTAGAGCCTGTGGCTATTTTGGGTCGTCAGGTCAATAAGTTGAGGTCTAAGGATATAGCTTCAGTGAAAGTGCAGTGGAGAGGGCAGCCAGTGGAGGAGGCCACCTGGGAGACCGAGTGGGACATGTGTAGCAGATATCCTCATTGTTTGATACTCCAGGTATGTTTCTAGACTCGTTCGAGGACGAACGTTTGTTTAAGAAGGGGAGAATGTAACGACCCGGCTGGTCATTCCGTAGAATTTGCACAGTTATTCTTGTTTCTGCCTGGTTATGCACTTTTTAGTTGTTTATGATGTGTTGGAGTCGGGTGGTTCGGGTTCGGAGTGGTTGTAGTGATAATTGAGACACTTAGTCTCTTAAATTAGCCTTATAGTTGGAAAAGTCAACTGGGAGTTGATCTTTTGGTAAACGATCTCGGAATGTGGATTTTATGGCTCGTGTACCTTCGTTAGGCGATTTGGGACTTAGGAGTGTGTTCGTAATGAATTTTTGATGTCCGGTGTAGAGTTAGGCTTGAATTGGCGAAAATTGGTTTTTGGCGATTTTCGGTCGGCAGTGAAAAATAGGCTAACGGGGTCAGAATGGAATTTCGAAAGTTGGAGCAGGTTCGTAATGTCATTTTGGATATGTGTGCAAATTTTCAGGTCAATCGGATGTGTTTTGGACGATTTCGGTGTCTTTGGTGAAATTTAGAAATTTCAGAGTTCATAGGCTTGAATTTGATGTGATTTTTTGGTTTTTGCGTTATTTTTTGGTGTTTCGAGGGATCGACTAAGTTTGAATGAGGTTATGGGATGTGTTGGTATGTTTGGTTGAGGTCTCGAAGGAGCCTCGGGTGAGTTTCGGGTGGTTGAGGGATCGATTTTTGGTTTGGAACTTGGCTGTTTTTGCTGGTGTTTTGTTGCAGAGCAATTGTGCATCGCGTTCGCAGTTAGGTCCCCGCGTTCGCGGAGAGTCATTTGGGGAAGCTGAGGATTTGTTCTTCGCGTTCTCTAAGGGGTTTATGCGAACTCGAAGGTCTTGGTGGAGGAAGCATCGCGTTCGCGGTCAGAGGCATGCGTTCGCGAAGAAGATTGGGCGGTTGGTGACCCTAGGGGTTTTGACTTATGCGAACGCGTGAAGTGAACCGCGTTCGCGGAGGGAAAGCCAGTCGATGTATCGCATTCGCAAACCTATTTGTGCGTTCGCGTAAAGTATATTTGGGGCCTAGGAAAATTGTGCTTCGCGAACACGGCGTCCTCCCCGCGTTCGCGATGAAAAAAAGAGCTGGGCAGAAAGTTTAAGTTCAAAAACGAGGGTCTTGGGCCGTAACTCAAAATACCATTAGAGAGCTCGGGAGAGGGAATATTTGGAAGAGATTTTTAGTGGGATCTTGTGGTAAGTGTTCTTCAATCACTTTTGGATTAATTTCATGAATTAGTGTTGCTTTTTATCATGTAATTTGAGGAATCAAATTGGAAATTGGGGAAAATGGGAGGAAATTTTGGGAATATCTTTTGATGATTTGAATGGGTATTTGAGGTCTTATTTTGGTAAATTTTATATGAGTAGACTCGTGAGGGAATGAGGATTCTAGTTTTGTTATTTTTATCAAATTCCTAGATGTGGGCCCGGGGGCCATGTTTGGCCAATTTCGGGAATTGTGCCTAACTATGATAGTTTTCGATTGGGGTTCGTCTCCCTAGCATATTTTGATGTTATTAATCTAATTTTGATAGACTCAGAAAATTTGGGAGCCGATTCGAGGGGCAAGGTATCGCGGAATAATTTTTGGGTTGTTTTGAGGTAAGTAACGATTGTAACCCTAGACCTGAGGGTACGAAACCCCGATTTTCACATGGTGTTGATAAATGAGGTGACGCCCATCCTAGGTGACGAGCGTGTGGGCGTGCACCGATAGGGATTGTGACTTGGTCCATCCCGTAGCGACTGTTTAGCCGTATAATTGATTTGAAATCATGAAATAACCTGTATTTTAGAGACTTATACTTGTTTATGGGCTGTAAGCTATGTTTGGGGCCTTGTGACGATCTTTTTAGACCTTCAGGGGTATTCTTACACTATTTTCACACTATGTTAATAAATAATTTGTGAACTCAGTCATGCTTACTATTTGTTGCTATTTTCACTGTTATTACACTGTTTAGAGTACGGTGAGGTATTTTGGGCTAAGTCCCGTGATGTTGAGATGAGTTGCCCGAGTGGATTGAGAGGATGACTGAGTGAGGCCGGGAGCCGAGATTGTGAGGATAGTTATGGATCGGGCTGCGTGTCACAGCATATGTATATTGTATTGGGTTGCACGCCGCAGCAACATAGTGTTTGGGCTATAGGAGCTCCTCCGGAGTCTGTACACCCCCGGTGAGCACAGTCGACTATATATATTGGATCGGGTTACGCGCCGCAGCAGATGTTATATGGGTCGGGCTGCACGCCGCAACATATTTTAGGTGGATCGGGTTGCACACCGCAGCAGTTGTGTGGATATCTGGCACTTTTTGAGTGAGAGTGCTTAGTGTGAGCATGGAATACTGATAGTGGAAATTACGAGTGGCTGAGATACCTTGTTATGAGTGATATTGTGCCTGAAAGGATGATACCTTGTGAATTTTATTGTTTTTCCCACTCTTCTTTTACTGAGCCTTCTAATAAAAGTTGAAAATACTGTTCTTATGAAATTATGATTTATAAATGCTCGTCACTGCACTCACGTTTTTAGTTACTTTGGTTACTTACTGAGTTGGTGTACTCACATTACTCCATGCACCTCTGTGTGCAGATCCAGGTACCGGACCAGTTCACCAGTTGACTTCTCGTGTGAGTCGGAGCTAATCAGGGATCGAGGTAGCTGCTCAGCGTCCACAGCTGACCTCCTTTCCCTTCCTATTCCTAGACTTTTGATGATTTTTGGATCTGTATTAGTGGCAAAGATACATTTTTATACTTTGTATTTTCTTTATTAGATGCTCATGACAGTTGACTCCCGAGGTATGGGGGCGGTTTAGATTGTCGCTTTGGTGGATATTCTTGTTGAACTCGTTTTGAAAGAAAATCTTATTTAGCATATAAGACAATATTTATTTTAAACAGAAAATGTTGACTTTATTGCGTTAAAGGGCTAGCCTAGTTTCACGATAAGCGTCATTACGGACCATATTGATTTGGGGTCGTGACAAATAGTACTTTCATCCATTAGTATTAGAATTAGTACATTCATTACATTCATAAACAGAAGTTTCCAGCATGTCAACTGTATCAATACTAATACAAAGTTTCCAACATACGAAGTTGCCAAGACCATGTTTCCGGTGATTCTCCACTTTAGTCAGCAATTCCGTTCAAAATTGTTGTCATATTGTAGCGTATTTTTTTTGTAATTGAAATTCCATTTGTTATGACTTAAAATAGGCTACGCAATTGAAAGGAATCTTATTAAAAGGGGAGTGGAGAAAAAATAGGAAAAAGATGTAACTAAATCCTCTAATTTAAGGTACTAATAATGAATTATATATAATCTGTAAGTAATCCTTCTTTAAGGCGGGTAATATACAAAATTAGGACAATTTCAGTAAATGTGTTTCGATAACAAATAATCTTATTTGTGCAAATTACACTTCAATTTTCTAAGGTTCAGTCCAGTTCAACAGTCTAATAGTGGGCCATCAATTAAAGCTTTTGATGGACCTTTGCTTAACTTTAGAGCTGGGCCCTAAAACTTCAGCCCAGTCTCACTTTCAAGCTCGAAAATATGGAATTTTTACATTCCTATGCCACATAGGAAACCTTATTACCCTCAATGTTTAAGATTTGACTTAATTACACTTAGTATACCAAATTATCAATTATATATCATAGTTAATTTAGAGGTATAATTAATGGACAGTTTTTTACTCCTTAATTAAAGGTGTCAATATATCTCACATTTCTCTCCCCCCTGATTCCTAAGACCAGCGCCGTTTTCCCCCTCCCCTTTCTTCCTCTTCTCACCAGCGCCATCTTCCCCTCCCCTTTCTTCCTCTTCTCCATTCCTTACTCGCCGGAAAAGAGAGCTGCTGCTCAAC